>JANHFX010005940.1:11361-27457 GCA_027560015.1 Chloroceryle amazona | reverse complement strand
GGTCACTGTGTAATTTTAAAAGGCTAAACACTTGAGAACTTAAACTTGCTTCCAAACCAAGAACTCTGCCAACTCATAGTGACTGAATATTCACAGTGAAGAGCTCCTTACCAATGTCAAGTCCTTCAGCTGTTTCCCTTATAATATAATCTTTTCATTTTTATGATAATTAATTTCAGCCAGCTTGTTCTCATTATTCATCAATCTCAATGGTTGCTGGAAGCAAAGCAAATCAGTCCTTTCCTGTCTGGGTGAGACTGAAACACAGAGCATACCGAACATACAGAAAACACTTAGCCAATGCTAACTCTTCATGTCATCCTTCAGACATCGCATAAAAGCATTATTCCAGTGAAGAACTTCCTGATGTTTCTAGCTGTAGATAAACAAACCCAGTGCAAAGCACTGCCAGCTATTTCCATTAGGAGTAACAGGACCATCAACATCCTGTGTTCTAGTTCTCCCAGTAAAGTCATGAGATAATTGTAGCTTTTAAAAACTACTTAAAATCATAGGAAAAAAAAATAAAATCAATGCACAGAGCTAACACAACCTTTAGCAAAATACAGAATGCCTTTTGAAGTGAAACCAAGAACACACATATACCATACTTCCTTGGTGAACTCAAAAGCCACCCCATACAAAATCTTGTCTGACTGAGCTCCAGTGTACTGCAAAATAGGGGAGTGATTGACTGTTTGAATCCTTTCAGTTTGCTGGCAATCAGATGGCCACGCAGAACATGTGCTGGCCAGCATATGACTTCACATGTAGCTCCAGATAAACAACAGCCTGTGCTTTGTTTTGACAGAGAAGATGGGGAATGGAGTGGAGGAAATAAAAGGGGAGAAATTTAAGGAATATGGGAGGAAAATGGGGTATTGTAATAGCAAATTGTGGAATTGTGAATGGGGGAAGGCTCTATGATTGCTCTACAATTAAGATTCAGGAAACAACAAAGGAGTCTTCACCAGTTCCACTTTTGCTGCAACAACTGCTAAGTTCTGTCTATTTCCATAGAAAGTCCTAAATTAAAATGCCTAGTTCTATGTGGAAATTCTACAGACTTTACTTCAGGGAAGAAACTACTTTTCACGAGTGAACAAAATTGCTTGTCATGCTAAACCACATTTTTCATTAATAACAAATTACAATCAATAGCTCAGAATTCCTGAAAAAAAGTGAAATAAACACTGACACAGAAACCATAGTCAATCTTCTGATTTCAAGTCCTTAACACATTAGCCCTCATTGTCTCTAGTGAGGACAGATGGATGATGAGATGGCCTTAATGTTCCGAGCTGACATGTTGCTTGGTCTATAATACATTTCAGTGTCCGTTTCTCAGTTTCTTTAAATGCTACAACACCCTACCTGAGTCTGTGCTCCCTTCACAATGACCTCTTTCCAAGTCGTTGTGGGCTCTCAATTTCTCTTGACTTAGTCAAGTCATTAACCTCAGTGACTGGCTAATACTCTGTAGTTCACCATTTCAGAAAAGAAGTTGAAGATTTTTATGCTATGAATTTAAAATTATACTTAAGGATCCACAATGTAAACTTTACTTATACCATAAAGAAGTTTAAACTTTTTTTTTTTCTTTTCCCATAAAATTTAATCAAGCAAGTAAAATGTAGTTCTGTTACTGGCCTTCTAGGAAGTATCAATAAAACCCCAGGGTTTCAATGCCCTGTCTCTGTTATATTCTCTGAGTTAATAAAATGGTATAAATACAAGTGCAGGCAACACATTTCTGCTCTCAGCCTTTTGGAAAAGTAACTATTTTGAACAAACTGAAGTAGCTAACATTTTGATACCGTACTACTTCAGACCTAGATTTGATCAACAGTCTCAAGGGCAACACAATGTAGTTTTTTTGTGTGAATGTTAAATTTAACCGTGAAAGGGAAAACAGCAGAACAAGGAAAATAAATTATAGCAGCAGTTTGAATTCAGCTTTGTCTTCAGTTTGTCATGGGTCTTTTTGAACTGGAACAATGTAAATGGCATTATATGGACTGTACCACATGCTTAGGTTACTAAAAAACCACTGCCTTGCAGTGAATTAACATTTCCCTCATGACTACATTTCAAGTATTAATTACTGTGAAATACAATCCTGCAGCAGTGTTCTACATGAAGAAAAAAGCATATTTCCTTCTTTTTGTTCAAATACTTATGTATCTTTTAAACATCTTAAATTACTTAATTAAATGGAGCAAGTCTGTATAATAGCAAGTTTAACATCATCAGCGTTTTCATTTCAGACAGAAAAAGTTATTACTGTAGATGAACCAGAAGTAAAATCCTAGACAGGAAAAACTTTTAAACTTTGGGAACACTGCCTTTCCAACAAATATTTTATATTACCTTAATTTCTAGCTCATTTTCTTTTCAGTTAAATAAATTGCTGCCTATGCTGCATTTTTAATATCTAAATAACTAATTTACAAATCCAGACGTGCGTTTCATGAGCTTTGTTTGAAGTTGCGGAGCTGCAAAATAACTTCTGTTGCAGTTAAGTACAAGAAAATAAACTCTCATAATATTCAGGAAAAAGTTCACTCAGGAGTCTTCACAGGTATAAAATGACAACAATCTACAGAATTAAAGTATTTTGAATATGAAGACTCAGAGATGCAAATAGGGCTTTCCAGTGAAACCTGTGCAAAATTGGAAGTAAATCTACCATCGTATGCATCCAAAGGTGCTAGAACTGACTGAATGAAAAGATCTTCACCTGATATCTGTCTGTTAAATTAATAGTAGCTTGCATCTGATGATGCTTTTATCATACAATCCTTAGAGCAAGAAATTCCTGTGCTCAATTTGATGTGAATTATAGCAAAAAGACAGATGTGAGATAAGAATATAAAAGTGACTATGTGATACTATCCATAAGAGACATCATGGGAATTTAACTTATTTTCTCTCTCTCTCTCTTTCGTGTGTGTGTGTAATATTATGACCCACAACAATGAATTATCTACCCTAAAGGTCTAGCATAACTTTTTCAGTGAAATGGGATTTTTTTGAAGAAGTAGTTTTAGTCTCCAAATCCTCTATTTCAGCACCAATCAGAAGGGCCCACCAAATTCTGGTAATGACTTCTGGCATACTATATTAGAACTTATTTTTTTATATATCCAAACCCATCCTTAAAATATTTTTTAAGATTAGGGTACAGGAAGGAGACAAAACACAATTTTGGTGTTTTGCATCATTTCCTTCAAAGAAATGATCAAACTCAAGGCATTTCTTTAGTATTTTATGCAACATCTCCTGCTTGTCTTGGTTTCAGCCTCCCAAAACTTCAACCTGCTGACTTGACTCTCTCTTTAGGGGAAGGAAACAATACCTCCGAATAACCAACTTCGTGTATAGTTTTGCTCAGAGATGAAGACGTGGCTTAATCAAGAAGTTCAATCACCAAAAATTACCTACACCACAAATAGTTTATCCTTTTTCTTCTTATTATAGAGCCAAACAGTTTCTACGTCACTAACTGAATGTTCCATGATGTGTACTGAGACAATTTCTGCTTTCATAGACAATTTCCATCAATGGTGTCAGACATGTCAGGTGATACAATTCTTCTTTCCCTCACTTCATGACAAAAGAAACAGAACTCATCACAGCATAAACTCACTGCTAGTCCTTAAAGCACTTAATTGTGAACACAGAGGTTGAGTAGTGTCCTATGCCATCTATATCACTGAAAAAAGACAAATCGTGACAAACTGTAAGTGAAAACTCAAAATACACTTCATAATGATTCTTTTATCTTCCTCTTCCATCCTTGATAACATGACACCTGGATAATATTTAATTTAAAGTTTAACTTTCAAAATCTTACTGAACTAGTATTTATTTGCCTTTTACATGGAGGTTTTATATGGCACACTATGAGTTTTTGAAAGAGATATGGATAGAGCATTAGGAGTTAAATGAGAAAGAGAACCTGAAAATTTAGGTAAGGTGAAGGTCATGCAAATCCTAACATTTCAGGTATATTAAGAAAAAAACCCAAACGCAACCCAAAACACACAAACAAAACCAAAAAAAAAGGCAAAAAAAAAACAAACCAGAAAAACAACCCACAAATTCTGATGTACAGACATCTTGAGGTCATATTTTTTTATGACTACCTGCCCAAAAAACCATGAACTGGTCACAACTGACCAGTTGTATCCTGGGACCTAAAGAATACTGCTTTTAACTGTTCAGAAACTACTGGGTTACTGATATACAACACAACACAGTCTCATAACAAAAAAACCTCAAGATATTACAAATCTATTTTTTACCATACTTCTAAGTGATTTTTTCCCTATTTATCTGTGTTATTAATATATTCTCTCAGTAGATAACTGATTTGCAATTTCTAGTATCAGGACGAGTTTATATATTCATTTTTAAAATATACTAGATTATTTTACAACAGCACTAACTTTAGCAGGAAGTCAACTTGCTTTCACAAACTAGGAAGAAATAAAGCTACTTGAAACCTTTAAAAGATCGAATGGAAGTTAAATGATTTATTTGCTTGATTATGCTAACAAAAGTGCTGTTTGATCACTAATTACAATCTTGTTCCTGAAACTGGGTTATAACATACATTAAAATTGTTGTATTTACCCATTTTGCTAGGTAATTAGCATTAAGTGCAGCAACATATTGGGAAACAGCAATTGCAAATACTAAAAATTGCTACAGTAGCATTGTGGACAGTCCTTTGGAGATTTCAAGCAGCACTTTGAATGCAAATTCTGATGGGCCATTAGTTTTCATTAATGGTGGTTTGAGTATTTATGGAAGACAACTATGTACTGTACTTAGAACTGGGCAATTTGCCTAGATATATTTCATATATTAATGCTAATGTAATGAATGGTGTTACGGCAATTAGAAGACTGATGACTTGGAAAATTAAGGTGTATGTGTTTGAAGTTTTCTGATCGAAGCAGCCCCTTTCACTTTGCAATTATATCCGGCAAAGTCACAGCTCCCACCATTTGAGTTACTAGAAGCGTATTCCTGTGTTATTCTTGAAACTTTATATAGGATAGAAATCAAATAACTATTACATCTTTTAATCACACGATGAAAGGAAATAGCAATATAAATACATGTTAATATGAACCCACATTTTCTGCCTCAAATGAAATACTGTAATTGTCATTCTCTGCTTCATAATACATCTGGATGCCTGCATTATATATAGTTTGTGTTCAAAAGACATTGTTCTAATATCTGCACTCCCACTGAAAAGCTATTACATATGTCTGATTTTGTTATATTGCTGATTATAATTTTTTTTTACTTCAATTTCAGCATAGCACATAGACACAGAAACATTCACTACATGAAGTTACTCTATTTTATAGTAGTAAATAACTAGAAAAAGGCTACTACTTTGCATCATGGAGTATTTTCTTTGAGGTTTCTAACACAAGTAATTTAAAAAAAAAAATCACCAATGCCCAAGAAATCATATCCTCATTATACAATCTACATGACATTCCTGTTTTGTAGTAAAATGAGCTGAATTTTGTGATTTTGTGCAAACTGTATTTTCTGTGACCACCCGATAGAAAATCCACATACCTTCACCAAAACTGCTGACAGAAACCTTTGATATCTTTTTCTTCTCAGATACAAACTTAGAGTAACTAATCAATACTTTTCCAGCAATGCTCTGTTTATGATTCAGAGATATATATCATTCAAGAAAGAATATTCCAGTTTGGAAACACATCAGGTATTGCTGCAAGTTCCTCTGTAATTCAAATCTTGTAATATAATGACTCTGCTCACCTATTCAGAAATACATAGAGTTCTCAGCACAAAGGTACATTTCCAACCACTTTCAGTTGAAGTCAAGGAACCATTTTCTTTAAGTAATTTGGAAGGCAGGAAGAGACTTCACACAGAATGCCAAATAGATCTATATAATTTGGTCCTACTCAGACACTGGCTACCAAGAAAACTGCTAAAATCAGGTGCTGAATATGATATATTAAACTCAAACCTCAACACAAGTATAGAAAGCATGTTTGTAATGTTGCAAAGAGTATTGCTGTGCCATATAAGAAAATCAGAGATCCTCTTACATGGAACACCCCGAGTTTCCAAAACACTTGATATATTTTATCAATTTGAAAATGGTGTCAGTATTAGGTGTTGAAAATGATGGGGGGCATGCATAGGGTGCTGTGAATTAGATAAGCTTCTGAAAGACCAGAAGAAACTTCAATATCTTTTGAAACAATATAAAATGAACAGTTAACATAGTAGCAGAAGAAAAATACTGTTGACCAAATGCAACACAAAAACAGTGGGAGGTACTAAACAAAGCATTCACACACATTTTTGAATAGTAAATTAACTAAAAGTGTTTGATAATGCACACCCTCACATTTCACACAGTGAATGGGTATTTAAAGAAAAAGTAGAAGAGTAACAGTGACTTCATTATGGACTTATAACAACATCTTTGCAATATAGAATTGCAACAGCAAAACCAAATCAAACCACATTTTTTGTGTGTCTGAGGGCATGGGAAAAAAAAAAGTTATTTGGTATATATTCAAATGCTTTACTTTCAAGTGGAATGTAATTTTCATCCCATCTATAACAGGCTCAAAAACATGTAGCAAGAGGAAGCACCAAAAGACAGTGAATTTTGTAGCTCAGCATGTGGAAAAATAAAGATGAGTGACTTTAAAGAATAATAAAAAAACCCACAATAAATAAAAGAACCAAAATAAGACCTGAATTATATAGCTTGATTCTGTTTCCCTCACGGATAACCCTGAGTGACTTTGGCACCCACTTGTTTGATAACATTAGTTTTTCATGTCTCATCATTACCTTCTATATGCTCCTACTAAAGGATGTAATGGTAATAAAATGTTGAACAGACCTAAGAAAGCATTAAGCAACAATAAATACCTGAAACAGTAGTGGAAACTTTCAAACAGTTTAGAACAGCTAAGGTGCAACACTAAAAGCAATGAAGTATAAATAGTGAGAAGACTGAATAGTAGTACTAGAGGGGAGTGGCATTCCTCCTTGCCTGGTGAAGCGCTGAAATACTCTGTAAGCTATACTAGAAAGGAAACTAAAACTTTACCAACTTCACTAGGATTATTTATTGAGTTCATATCACAGTACATAATTATGAAGTGCCCAACCGCTTCTCATTTCATTTCCCAATCTGAAATGAACAGAATCAAAGATCAAGACATAAACTATAAGATATAGCAAAAACTACTGGAAGTTGTCAAAAGATCTATTAGTTTTCTGTTTTAAGGCTTTCTAGACAAGGAATGGAAGACTATTTCTTCACACAGACTACTGGATCATCCTTGGGTGTCTTTGGGAGGTCATGCTTTCTGACAAGGAGACTCCGATGGCTGTAAAAGATGCTAGTAAGGAGGTGGTTAATAAACAGCCAAAACACTTCCAGGAGCAAACACTGAGGTTCTATAAGAGATCACCAGTAGGGTAAATTTATTAGAAATTACATTACCCTGTCCCCTCAATCCACTGATGCTCCCTCCACCTTTCCTTGCTTTAGCTCCTCAGACCAATTAACATTCTGATGATAAGCAACTACTAATTAATGTATAACCTGGCAAAACTCCTGTACAAAAGGAGTCTCAAAATACCCAACTCCCATCTCCTCCTTCTGCCTCAGTGGAAACATAACCCCACAGTAAGACAAGATCATATGCTTAAAATAAATAAAGAAAAAACAGACGATGTACAAAATACTGCTTCTACCTGGGGAGGCACTAGATGCAAAAGACAAAGAAATGAAACAGACAGCAGAAGGCTATAGGAGTCTGTAGCACTGAGCACAGCCTAAATGCAACAAAGGAGTTAAGAGTTTGGGCACATACATGAGCTGGAATGTTTCTTCTCCAAGTATATAGTAAGCTTATTTTATCATTTGAATTCATCAGTGAGTAAAAAGGAAACAGATTTTTTTTTTCTTTTTATGGTTACTGTGGTTTTAGATAAAAGCAGTCAAGAAAATTTGTGAAATGGACCCAAAATGATGCAATAAACACTGTCATTACTGTGATTCACCTGCTAAAACTTTCTATTAAAATGCAGGCAAACAGCTTAATGGGAGTACTAGAGTTACTAGTAACTATCATGTTAAATCTTACACTAGAACAAAATATTCATTCTTCTTTATTAATAAGTTATTAGATACTGTAATTTATTAATTACAGATCTCTTATCTTGCATCATATTATGTTAGATTTTCTTTTCAGATCCATTTTACAAGCACAAAAGCCTGAGTAAAAGAAGCTGGTGTAAAGTCACCAGCACTTCAGGAAAATAAATGGCATTTATATTGCTACACTATGTTCCACAATATGAAAACATACAGGAGAAACGAGTACAGAATCTTTTCATGTTTTTCAATCAGCACATACTGTACTGTTTATAGAACTGCATTTGTTTGCACAGTCCAACAGATTTATATATGGAATCACACTGTAATGTCATATTGCAGTTTATCATAAAATAAAGAACAAAACCCCAAATCGAAACAAACAGAAAAACCTAAACACGTTATAAGTTTTCTTTGCCAATTTTGGGTAAGCAGAACTGTCATCACCCATAAAAACAAAGCATCTCGAACTAGGAATATTAGATGTATAAATGTTTAAAAAATAGGCAGCAGAAATTCTCACATCTCCACACCTACAAAGATTCAACTACTTTCAGGCAAACAAGCATCAGTCGTCTTTAAACGATAGCTGTAAACTCTTTATTTAATATCCCAGATGGATCATCCCTGTTGTAGCTTCTGTGAGTCACAGATGAAGATTCAATACCACAGACACCTCAGTGACAGTATGAACAAATACTCTTTACATCATTTCATAGTAAAGACATCCAATAACTCCCTAAAGGTCATGTATTCATTCTCTTTCTAGTCACAGCCAAATCAATGAAAGACAATTTATCTATATTAACATTCACAACTCCTCCTGACAGAAAGCTTGCTTTTCATTATGAAAGAATGTATAAAAGCATCCTCTCTCTGACAGATTTTGACAACATTTAGAGTTCAATACCGGCCAAATACATTTATAATGAAACTGTTTTAGCAGCTACTACTTTAAAATATGACTTAATTTACACTATGTGCATGAAGTCTTTGGAGTTCATTTAGCATAACTTTCCCATGAACACCATCTATATATATACACACTATATAATTAATCAATCAAAATACCTGATAAAATGACTGGCAGTAGATGAGTCTGTCTTAACAGAAGTCTACTTACAACTGAACATTTTGTTTGAACATCCAAGATAAAGATAAATAGCTTTTAACTAAACCAGAACAGAGGTCAGCAAAGCATTTGGAGAAAATATGGAAAGCTCTAAAATCATTGTTAGAATAATATAAATACTACTTCTGAGTCAAACTGGTATTTGTTAATGCACTGTATTCTAGTTCTAGAAAAGGCCAAGAGATGAAGATGTATACAAGAAATAGTAATTTCAAAGCAATATTCTCATAATCTTCATCAATCTGCAACTTAAGACATCTTGATTTTTTTATTTTTGCTTATGTTACCATTATTATTTTACTTTTTTTTTTTATAGTAATTTAGATGGTTTTGAATATTCCAAACATTCTAATGTGCAAAGAATAACAAACAGAACAATTCCCCCCTGCAACCAATTTAATACACCAATATTAACAGGCATCTGAAATATCAAATCATCAATTTATCCAAATCATCAACTCATAACCCAGAGATGTCTTTGCAAAGTTCAAAGCAATGCAACAAACCAGGGCTATTCTGAACTAAGTAGAAACGCGTCAGAGACAAGAGCATAAAAAACCTCATTCCAACATGTTTTACAAGTAACTATTGTAAATATTGGCCAGTTTGTTGCCTTCATCCTGTGTATATATTTGCAAGACTATATTGAAAAAATATAATACAGATTAAAAATTGTCTGTTCAAAGAAACAGAAAAAAAATAAAATAAAAATCACCAAGCAGTCTCAGTAGTGAATGTACTCTATGTATCTTACATAAACCCAACAATAGCTCCTCCAAGCTTTTGATATTTCATTATTAATTAGCTTCCAATCATTTAAAAACTAAGTTATTTCCACTAGACTTACCCATGATAGTTAAAGCTGTGGCTTTTGTCAAGTCTTCTTTCATTGATTCTATTATTTCAAGATTACCACCGTCCAAGTTGCATCTATTTATGGTTCCGTTTCCTGAACTGATCCAGTAAAGTTTGTTCTCCCCATAATCTATTGATAAACCTGTAATTAATGTATACAACTTTACCTGTGGCTTGAATAGACAATATACATTTAGTGTTAAATGCAAGAGTTTTACTATTATAAAAACATTGGTTTTATTATTAAAAGTGTAAATAAGGAATATATATACATACAGTTATGCTTTCTATCCACTTATCCACTCAAACTTTAAAAAGAACTATTAAGAAAGCCAAACAAACTTGGCCATTTACACTAAGAAAAAACCCATGCTTTTAAAAAGATTCCTTCCTTTTATTTCTCCCAGCATCTACAGAAATCAATCAGGGACTGACCAAGAAAAGAGCATTATCTTTCAATGAACAATTACTTGAATGAATTGAGGTCATTATCTACTAGTAAATGTGAAACAGAGGCCATCATTTATATTCTAAAATTATGAATACATAAAGCCTTAGAAAACAAGCCCCTTTTTGTGACTCAGAACTATAAAAAGCCTGTTCTTTCCCTATGTGCACAGCCCTCTCAGAATGCTGAAATACCATAACCTAATAGGAATTCTCCATAAGTTTACAGAATTAGTCTTCATTTCACTTCATAGTGAACTGACCCCATGATCAGTTCTTTGGAGTTAGAAGCAAGAGAACTGTAGAAATAAAAATACTTGTAAAATAACCTACTAAATGAATAAAGCATATAATTTTCTGGAAGAGCAAAGAACTAAAAGATAATGCATTACAGACTTCTATAATCCTTTGAGAATGTAATTGTAGCAGGAGATATTCCACAGTGAAATATGCTTGGCATGGTGACAATACATGCCATAGTAATTTACTTTAGTACAGGACTTTTCCCAGAACTCATGTCAGGTATCCAGCAGCCAGTTGCAAAAGAAATACTGTATTTCACTCCATAGGTCAAATTCTAGATATTCTATAGTGCTCTTCTTCCATCCTGTAAACTACTTCTCTGTGGAAAGCCAGATCTGTTTTCAAAATCCTGATGGGAGAAAGCAGTGCTGGAGTACTTAGAGCTGGCATCATGCACTACATCTTTATGCACATTTGACATAAGGCCAAAAGGTGTCCTCTTTCTAAGCTTTTGAAAAACACCTTTCCGGGTCCTTTAAAGTCACTGATATTTTTCCCCCCTCTTCACAAGTGTGTCACCCAGAAGAAAACAACACGCTCAAGAGAGGATAAGGATGCCAACTAGTATCTTCAGGAGAGATTGATCTTGAATCATTTCTCTGCACACATTTCCTTGCTTTACAACAGGCATTGCTCAAAGTGAAAAGACAGTGCCACAGACCTTGGAGACAAGCAGCACTTAGGGCTAGCACAGGAAACTTTCCTGGAATATGGATGAACCTTGCTACAGGTTATAAAGGTAATAGGCAAGAACAAAGGTTTCCCTACTCTAGCACACACTTTCCATCTCATTCTCGAACTCCTGACTGTTATGAGTTAGCTGCTCAGTGATTTCACCTAGACAGATCTATTTACGGGGCTGCTTCAATCTACATAACAATGAAAATGTTTTTTCTACTACTTCAGATATTAAACTGGTGCTTCTACACATGAGTATCCCAATTACACAGCAGCAACTGACAGAAATAACATTCCAATGTCCTCCTACCCATGTCTACTACAGAATATTTTCCTCATGTTATTCCATCTACTACCAACATTTGTGAAAACATATTATTGTTAATGTAGACAGACTATGTTTATTTAGATTTTTCTTTTTTTTTTTTTTTTTTCAGGAACTGGTTTGGTTTTACTCATGAAAATAATTGACTTACTAGTGATAAGCATCACAGATACTCAAGATGCATTCTAGTGTGGGTGACTGCCTTATCCCTTATGTCCTAGCTGCCAAAGTCAACCTGAACATAGAGATTATAAAATATTGGTCTCAGAGAATTCTCTTGTGTTTTTGCAATGATATTACCATGACTAAAACCATCACTGTTTTACATTAATCTTCCAATTTCCTTACTCAAATTTCCAGAAATATGCTATTTTTTTAAAGTTATGTCATAAAGGTTTTTCCAGCATTGCATACACAGAGGTTTCAATCTTAAAGCAACGTAAGAAACGAGATCTTAGCTTCCACTACTAGAAAAATCAAATTTGATCTTTGAATTTGGTGCATTCTTGAATTTCAAGGAAATGACTCTTACTAGAAATGTTTGTGTACTTAGTCTTTACATTAAATTCCTCTAACTTCACTTCTACCTGTGGTAGTGTTCTCTAAAAAGCAGTGGAATTTTAATGTTCTTGGAACACACTCTTTCCTTAAAGATGGGCTTTTTTCTTACTACTAAAATCAGCTAAATATTGCAAACTGTTATTACAGGTTAGATCAGTTACAGGAACAGTATTTTGAATTCTTGTTCACATTTCACATATAGAATTAAGCAGTAATTCTGAATCCCTAAGAATGCAGTTTAATGGCTCCTTTTTCAACTGATTTATGTGTCAGTATTTGAGCTGTTTATAACTGCAGAATGAACTAGTAAATAATATTTTTGTCTTAACTAGTGCATATTAAATAAGAGAGACAACCTGTCATTCTAAGATTGTCAGTTTCCAAATTCTCCAAACTACATACTATTGGTGTTAGTAACAAATATTTTATTTGAAATTGTCTCCTCCTTTTGGTACAACTAAAATTAAGGGGGGAAAAAAATGAATTCATCAGTGTATTTCAGGTCACAGGTTGGAAAACTTTCCCTCATTTTACAAATTCTGAAATTATGTCTCATACATCAGGAAATCCAACTCCAATAAGCCAGATATATGTGCTTTACAGTAATCCACCGGTGAACTCACTTATTAGATCATTCACCTTGCTCTGCAATTACTCAAAATTAGCACTGCAGGAACTAGTTTCCACTTACGGAGAAAGACAGTTTCTCAGACAGAAATGAAATATTAAATTAAGGTTTTAAAACTGTTATTCTCTGGCTCTTTAGCACTGTTCTCTTGTTCTTAGCATGGGAATGTCTTATGCTAATAATAAGAATAATTGAAACTATTAAAATGTTTATTTTATCTGTAGTGTATGTGATCATTTTTTCAGCAATAAGCTGCAAGGCTTATTTTCCCTTTACACATATACATAATCTTGAGTAGTCTACATATTGCAGACTTTACATACTTCATGATATAGCACACCCTCAGACTGCCAAGAAGGGAAAACCAAAGCTCTATGGTCTCCTCATTATGTGATAGGTCTCGTTATTATGCAATAAGAACCTTCAGTGTGGAAGATAATCTATTTCAAGTAAACATCAGATTCAAAAGGTGCTAAAAAGTAATCCAAAACAAAAAGAAAACAAATTATCTCACTTGTAAAAAAAGAAGTACTTACTGTTCTACCATGTGTTTAGTTCAGTGGCTTTACTGATACTCAGAACAAACTCAGTGACAGAAACAATAAGGACTGCACTTTAAGACCTTATGACCTATGAACTTGGGATATTCAGTGCAAAATATTGCATACAACATTACTACTTAGTATTATTAAATGTGTTTATGCTTCACCTTAAAATTAGTGGATTTAACACTCTCTTTTTCTCCAGATAAACAAATAATAATTGTCTCTTCAAGTGGATAGACAGAAAAATCAAATCAACAGTAAATCAGTTACCAACTAACTTCTGCAAAAGTCTTTGAATTTAAAGTCTGAAATGCATGTAGTGTTGCTTTTATGTCGTATTTATTGAATTATTTAACTAAGTAATTTTTGCTTCTGCTTGCTTAATGCATCCAGTTATGAAAACCCATTAATGCTTTAAAATGTAATAATTTTATTGATGGGTCATTAATAAGGCAAGAACAATTTAAACAACCACTTTAACTCTAAAAAATTAAGTTACAAAAAGAAAGAGAACTTAATAAAAAATAAATAAATAGTACCTATAGAGGTTTTTTTTTAGAAAGCGGTGCAATTTCTCAGCTATTTTAATTTGTAAATACTAAAACTGAGGCTAAGTCATTCTATGAAACATATGTTTCAATTTTTGCTCTTTTCTGTATGTGAAAAGATAAGAGCCAAATTACGTATTGATCATGAAGCTGAGAATCTGGTGAGGAAGGTTCTACATTTCCAGTCAAAGTATCCTTTCACATACACCTATAATTTATTAAACCCCTGCTCTCTACATTTTTACATTTACATTTTTACTACAGTAGTATTCAATTAAAATGGGCCAACAATATCTTAAACTGTGAAACATAAAAGTACATCAATGTTTTTTATCTCATTATGCCTGGTTTTATCACTGTTATATAGTATATGAAGAATATCATGGTATACTTAAATAGTATTTCAATATACTGTCCATTAAAAAGCACTATCAAATAATAATAAAAAGATACAAGAAAAAACGGTATTTACCAACAGGATCTTTTTGATTCTGAAAGAGTATTTTGCTGTTACTGCCATCCATGTTTGCCATGTTAATTGTGTTACCATCCATCCAGTAGAGCTTACTAGAGAAGAAAAGTAATATATTGAAAATGTTGCTTTATATATGCAGTTTTTCCAACGCATCAGTACTGAAAACATTTGTAAGTTTAGAAACAGGCAAAATACACAACTCATGTTTATATGATTTAATGAAGAGTAAGCCTTGCTAAGGAAGCAGTACTGAGTTAAGTAATTCTCAGTAAAATTTGCATTTGCTTTAAGTATGAAAGAAAACAGAATGGGCAAACTCAAAATCAGAATGAAGAAATCTTCTGATGAGCTTTACTGTAGGTTATTTATTAAAAGCACACATATCTTACCCTTTTACTGGGTGAACTGCAAGACACTGAGGTTTATCAATTCCATGGATGATTGAGGTTTTCAAGGAACCATCTAAATGTGCCACATTAATTTGTGTTTCATCAAATTCTGAGCTAATCCAATACAAATTACGTGATATCCAGTCCACTGCAAGACCTCTGATACTCTGAATATCTGCATAAAGTGAAAGTATTTGTTCTTTAGATTTTCTTTCAGTATTGTCCTCAGTCTAATAATCAGATGCTGAATTTTTGCATTGTATTTTTCTATTTAAGAAAGCATTTATTACTGAGTGCACTATTAAAAATTGTGTTTTTTTTAATGAATGATAATGTAGAATGAGCTAGCCTCCACTAACAAGTTCAATAATCATATTTAATAAACATAAATATTACTCATGAAATAAGAGGAAAGCTCATACTTCTTTAGTTGTGAGTTTTACTTTACATATAGAACATTAAGTGGCTTTCTAAAATACAAATATAAGATTACTTCTTTAGCAGCAGGAAGGCTCAGTACAGAATATCTGAATTAAAACAACTGGTCTATAGCATAGTTCTGTAGCACAAAAGAAGGTAAGCAAATACAGCACTGAAGATTTTTTTTGTTTTATTTCTGAAGATTTTGAAGACTCCAACTTACTCCCCTGCTTTCCTGGAAATGGCTAAACATCTGCATATTGATGGGAAGTAATGAATGAAGTCTTCATTTTGTCTTGTTTGTGCATGCAGCTTTTGCTTTTCCTATTAAACTATCTTTATCTCAACCTATGAGTTTTCCAGCTTTTACTCTTCTGATTCTCTCCCCCATCCCACCATGAGGAGAGAGCACACGGCTGTGTGGGGCTTAAGCTGCCTTCTGGGGTTAACCCACCCAACCAGTATTACCTGAAGTAGCAAAACATGAGTAAGATGTGATTAATTTGATAGCTTCACAAGTGTCTTTGTAAGTGACAGTCTTTCTTTGCAAGATATTAATTTAAAATTGTTTGATATTTATTAATATCCACCTTAAATGC
>JANHFX010005940.1:0-11261 GCA_027560015.1 Chloroceryle amazona | reverse complement strand
CTTTGTAAGTGACAGTCTTTCTTTGCAAGATATTAATTTAAAATTGTTTGATATTTATTAATATCCACCTTAAATGCCGAGTGTAAGACCCCTGCTCAAGAACATGGTGATAAGAACAAGCTGCTCTGCCTTGGTGTAGCAATGGTTTATATTGGCCAAAATCTACGTAGATGAGGAAGCAAGCCAAGAACAATTTAACGATTTCATTGTACTACATATTCTGCATACGACCTCTTTGACAATTTAACATGTTTACTTCTACTGGAAGAATTATTCTCACTGACAAACTACCATGCCTATGCACTTGCTTGCCTATATGCAAGGTCAGATAGTGATTGGGCTTTAGGAAGTTTGCCAACTTTAAAGAATGCAACAAAATACACCAAATACATAGCATTGACCCACTTTAAATTGACCCCCTGCCTTTCTGAGTTTCTGGTTGAAGGAACTAGAAAAGAAGCATTTTATAATCTTAAAAAGATTAAAGTATGACTTTGGCATGTTTGTGATATTTGGCATAAGACTTCATCCAATGAGAATCCCACTAGTATGTGCTTCAAAGCTTCTTATGTGTATAAAAATATAACTATAAACAAATGAGATCATTCACACAGTAAGTAGTCTTTATAATTTTTATGTGCCAGAACATTATAATTTTCAAAATTTTATATAAAATAAGTTACATCTGGCACAAAAACACACCCCAAAAACTCTACCACAAGAGCTACCATAATAAAAAGAACACGAAAGAAAGCTGATAAATGGAAACACACATAGTGCTCTTAAGTTTCATTAAGCTTCTTGGCACTTTTTGTGATTTTATACTATATATTTTATATAGGTGGCAATGTTTTTATTCTACTACCATTTGAAAAAACAACCTTCTCCTTTAGGCACCTCAAATCATGAAGTAATGAAGAGCTCAAGGATGCACACTAAACCTTGTTTTCATTATTGGTACTGAAAAAACACCTCCAATTGTTAATAAATTTTTCTGTGAGATAGTGGGGGGGAAACAAAGATATACACACAAAAGAAATTCAGTCATCAATCTATGTAGCCCAGTAGGGATATTGCCATATTTGTCTAGAGATTTCCCAAAATACTAATGCAGAACAAATTTATTCTAAAGCAACACCAGCTTTAATTAATTTTCTAAAGTCCTCATACTATTAACTGAAGAACTACTTTCCCTTGTTAAAAAATTTGTACTCTAAATCAGAAAAGGTCTGATCTTACAGAACTGAGTTATTTCTTATCTCCTCTTCCCCTTCACACATACATTTAACAGTCGAGGAACTAGTTTGTAAAATGTGCCTACAGATAGTCAGATAGAGTTGTTCTGTTTTCAAGCTGGCTGGTATATTACAGAACAGAAAAACACCACAAAACCAAACAAAAAAATCACTACTAGGAACGACAACTTTAACACCAGAGCTAGAGGGTTGAAGTAATTATGTATAGACTTTACAATCCATTATGTTTCTGTATTCAAAGTACAGAGCAAAAAATATTGGAACAATTAAGGTGTTAACCATAGAAAAAGGGGCCAACCATAATTTTCCATTGGCAGTATTTTAATTTCCCTTTTATTGCTGAAAGCAACCTAGCTGTAATGAAAAAGCAGCAAACCTGAATTGCAGTATTATGAGGAATTGAAACAGCAAAGACAGGACAAACTTATACAGGATAAAGCACAGAATCAGAAGACTCCTCTTCCTCATGGCATTCAAGCACAGCAAACAGCCCAATTGCAGTTTGAGCACGACATTGCAAGACAACAGCAGGTAAATGCATTACACTGGTATCATCAAAATTACAAAGCTACCATAGCATATGTCTCACCAATGGTGCCCAAGCTGAAAGATCTACAAGCACTGGAAAGAAAAACACAACTCCGATGGCATAACTTCCCCAGAAGACATTATTTCCATTGTTTACTCCACATTTAAGTATTGGATAAAAGCAATATTACATTTACATCCCAATTTATTTTTAAAATAAATGAACTCTGGATCAAGAATTTGAACTAGAATCCTAAACAAAATAGTGTCACCTTATTGTTTAGATCAATTGTCCAATACCTGTAAAAGGTACACCTAATAAGAATATGCATACACAGATTTTCACATGCTTATAACATATTTCACCTATAAGGAATTACTTTCATTTCAATGTTTTGTCATTTACCTCTTGAAATAATGGTTTCTAAGCCAGTCCCATTAATGAAGGCACGCTTGATGGTCTGTGTTTTCACATCAGTCCAGTATAAGCGCTCCTCAACAGCATCAAAATCAATGACTGTCACATCATCAATGTCAGGAACGGTGAAGGCTGTGATGAAGTTGAAGTATGGATTTTCTATGTCCACCCCTCTTATTTCTGAATGCCTTGCATAAAGGAGAAATTTCTTTCTTTCTGTTAGAAAAAAAGGAAACCATCACCCCTCATCCTCTTCACAACACTGCTAGCAGAAGTCCAAGTAATTCATTTGAGTTCACTTTACAGATGTGTAAATAAAGTATATACGAGGGATTTAACATCTCCAGAAAACCTGCAGACTAGTAACACTTGAGAAATAAATTATATTACAGAGCATAAAAATAACAGGAAAAATATATTAATTCTGGATGGTGGACATGTTACTACAACACTAAACAACACTAAATCGATATGGTCTTGTGAATGTCTACAGAAAAATGGAAAAATTTATGGTTTAAAATTTTTACTCCAATATCCCAATCAAAAAAAAACCCTGTTTCATTTGCATATCACAACAGATACTAATATTTGGTATCACTATAACAGGGAAATTTTGCAGAGAATAATACTCAGGTGGAATTCCAGAATATATAAGTAAACAGTGAAAGGCAAAAATGCAGAAGAAAAAAAACACAATGATTGTTCTATGTTAGACATCCACTAATGAAATAGGGTGATACATTAAAGGCAGAAAATAACTCTGTATTTTTTTATGTTAAGTCTAAATAACTGGAGAAAATGTCTCTGAATAAATACTAAAGGTAACTTTTTTCCTGCAATATCCTTGATTTGACAAAATATTTTTTTTTCCCAATTTCCTGAATGTTATTAATCAACACTGAAAGGAGTAATGTAGTACAAGATTTTACAGATAATAGACACAATTACTTGACATTTTGAGGGTTTTTATAACTTCACTGTTTATTGAATATTTTTATAAAACTCCACTGCAAGGTTGCATGTCTAATATTTACTCTTAATTTCATTTTCTTAATCCTTAAAAATGAAACTAAGACAAATGTAGCAGAACAGGTAGAGATTTAAGCTATTAAGTACCTTTTTGTTATTCACCTTACCTGACTTACCTGACTCATCACTGTATTGTGCCACACTTCAGTGTAAATCTTTCTGTTTTGCAGAGATATTTTTTACTAACGTATCACACTCAAGCAACAGTAAAAATGGCTGTGGTAATAAATATCAAAGTTCCAAACACTTCATATATTAGAATAAGTTACCAATTCTTAAAAAGTAGATATGCCTTTAAAACACATCATTAAAATGCACTGGAGAAATTGGTTTTAAAATTAAGTACTTTAATTTGTCCATTTCAGAATTTTTAAATCAATACAATTGTCAGGCTTTTGAGGAAAACTTACCATAACATGTTTTCTTGTCTGAAGACAATTTCATTAGGTGTGGACAGGCACATGCAGCACTTCTATTGTGATTGATCAGGCACATGTGAGAACATGGACCTCTGCCCTCATTAGCAGCACATGGATTGGAGGCTAAAATTGAATAATGAAATACACAAAATAAAAATAAAGAAACAAAACCAAACCCACAACATCTTTTAGAACTGTTTGTCAAACTAGCAAAATGTACATTGGTGAGAAAGTGGTGAAAATTCTGTTTGAAGATAAAACTGGTCCCATTGATTAACTGAACTTTGAATCATTTTTTATTAGGTTAATATTCAACTCTCATCCAAGCATGCATATTCTATATTTTGTTTGTTAGTGCAGACACATAATGTATCATTGTAACTTCATGAAGCCACTAGGTAACACTTCCCCAGTAAGTTATATGTTTTCCAGTCTATTTAGAGCATTTAAATTTAAATGTAAAGAATTGTACAATCCTTCCCAGGACACATGGGATAAAATATATTAATAAGATGAGGCTAACTCATGTGAACAACACATTTCATTTTATGAAGAGTCAAAGCTTAGATTATGCAATGAATTTAGGCAAATTCAATGTTCCCTCCCAATTCGATCTACCTACTAGAATATGAGTTGGAAATTTATCAGGCAAAGACAGTTTGAAAAAACACACCGAGGTATTTCTACTTTTCTCAAAGAAAAATGTCTCCTAAGTGTAGCTTCCTGTACTTCACTGGTTGAACAAGATGTGCTAAAACTATTTTAAAAGCAGAAAGAAAGCTGATTGGAGAAGATTACTTAGTCTTACAAAACCGAGCAACTATTCTGACTGTCTTAATTTGTTTTTGTATTACACAGTTCCAGAGCACTCTTGAGGAGACACTCTTAAGCGTGAGCCAAAAGTAATGTTGATTTTTCCATTTACTATAAAACAAATACTTAGAAAATGAACAATGATGAAAAAGGAAGTGGGAATGACTGACTCAAAGACAAACTTATAATTAGCAAAATCAGTGTAGAATATATTCCTTCAATGCTGTGCTAGCCTGCAATATAGAATCTTTAGGGTTGGAAAGGACCTCTAGGATCATTGAGTGCAACCTTCATCCTAACATCTACCTATCCATTAAACCATAGCCTCAAGTGCTACATCCACTTGTTTTTTAAACACCTCCAGGGATGATGACTCCATTACCTCCCTGGGCAGCCTGTTCCAGTGCCCAACCACTCTCTCAGTGAAGAATTTCTTCCTAATATCAAATCTAAACCTCCCCTGATGCAACCTGTGGCCATTTCCTCTCATTTTGTCATTAGTAACTTGGGAGAGAGACCAACACCAGCCTCACTACAACCTCCTTTTAGGTAGTTGTAGAGAGCAATAAGGTCTCCTCTCATGTCTCCTCTTCTCCAGAATAAACCACCCCAGTTCCCTCAGCCTCTCCTCATAAGGCATGCATTCCAGACCCCTCACCAGCTTAGTTGCCCTTCTCTGGACCTGCTCCAGCATCTCAGTGCCCTTCTTGAACTGTGGTGCCCAAAATTGTAATATTATGTAAGAATTAGATAATAGAGAAATCCAATATATAGATTTCTTTATGAAATAAATTTATTTGAAGATAAACTCAAGGTTTGCTGCATTGAGCCATTTCTTTTTCATCAGTGAATGGCTCCTTGAATTTACCCACAAACTCCTCAGTCCTTTAGCTATTTACTTGTCTGACTAGTACTACATGAAGAATGAAACTTTCAAAACTTGAAACAGGTTAATGAAATTCTATCCAGCATCTTCATTCCCACATTCTGTCAAAAAAAAACAAAACCAAAAACAACCCACAACCAAACACACCCAACCAACCAACCAGAAAAGCAAAATAAACCAAAACCAAGTATGGGTTTCTGTAAAGACATCCCATTTGTGATTTTCAAACACTGGCAGCACTGGATGCCATGCAGCATTCCGCCAGCACCTCAACTTTCTTCTGCTATTCAAAAGCTTATTAAAAAGAAGCATCCCAGACCCTCCCTGTCAGCTCTTCTAAACCTCTGACAAAAAGTCATCTGGGCTACTAAGCTTAAAAATATTTATTCTTGTTTAATATCTTCATAATTTTTTGACTGATAATTGACTGTAAATAGCTTATTATCCTTATGACTATATTAAATTCTGTCTTTCCTCAAAATTACAGTAAAGAAATGTTTATTTTACATCATCACTGTTCCTGTATCTCTAGTAACAGTGAAAATATCTGAGGTGACCTCTTAATAAAATAAGAATTTCATGTGGAAAATAAAAGATGTGAAGCTGAAGTGACTAAATAATGTTGCAGGAGTCCTTCATGGTAAGAATCAATTATTAATGACTACTAATATTATTAAATATAAGTTAGCTATCCCCGTGAACAACACATCAAAAGTGAAATGCAATTTAAGGTTTCGACAATATTGTGAAAGAGATCCTGGAATGATTTAGGTTTTAAGGGATCTCAGGGGGCCATTTAATGATTCATCCTCCTGAATTTACTGGCATTCTTAACACTGAAGGTGCAAGATTCAGAATTCAGTTTTACATTTTGTAAAACAGAATTTATTTAAATTTGTTTTCCAATAGAAAGCAGTAATTTCCATGGAACCTCGACCTCTTTCAAGCATGTGACCACCTGTGGTGAGGATCTAGTTAAGGCCTAAGAATAATGATCCTCATTTTGTCTTTCTGTGTCAGTAGTGCATTATATATTCTTTTCTGTCTAAGTTACTATTTGAGCATGAAGTTCAAGTAGAAGAAATTACAGAAGAAAAAAATAAAAGGCATACTAGTGAATGATCATGTTACAGAAAGAGTTGTGTTAAAATGTGCTAGAAAGATCAACAAAGAGGAGACAGTAAAATTTGTGTACTGTCTGTCCACACCACATTTCCCTTCATATATCAGGAAAAACAAAATTGATAAAGAATTGTTATACAGCAGACATATTTGTTTCCACATGCATATGGAGGTGGAGGAGTAAACTATCATAATCTAAAAGTTACTTATAGTAGCACACACATATACATATTTCTTTTATATTCATACTGCTTTCACTGAATAATAGCTAAGTCCATTCTTCACTTTCTAATGAAAAAATAATTCTCTTGAAGGGAAATAGGTATGCTATTGCTTTGACTGTGAAAAATTTGGCTTTTTTATTTTCTTGTGCTAGTTCTAACATTCCTTCTTTTTCCATTGTGAATAACCACATAACCATTCCTTATTCACCTTCTCCATGCCATTTACAATTTCACAGACTGCCATCATAGAGAAATCTGTCTAAAAGCTGTATTTCAAGAAGCATCAGCTCACCTGTCCTCATCCAAAAACCTTTCCCATACCCTTGATCAGCCTGTCAAGCTTTCTCAGTATTTTTATATGATCTGTACACAGTATTCAAGATGTGGGAGTGGTATGGACTTACACAGCATTAGAGTTCACACTCTGTAGATCTTTATTCCTTTCCTAATAATTTCCACCAATCTATTTCCCTTTTGATCACAGCAACCCACAGAACTGGCATTTTCACCAACTGGCCAGCCTTTTGCATTATTTACTTGCCTTCCACTGTTGATAGCCTGTCAATCTATTTCTCTTACGGTACTGTGTGCAGATATACATATGTCACCCTGCCATCATATTTCTTCTTGACTACACTCTAAACATTATTTAAGAAGAAGGTTTATTTTTCTCTACCAGTAACACTTAAACCCCTCAAACATTCTATCACCAGTTGACAAATGAACAGTTACTTTAACAACCTCTGAACATGCATGTACCATGGACCGACTTACAATTCATATTAACTTCCTATTGAACTTGCCCCATCTTGGCATCAAATTTTAGCTAGAAAAGTTTTTATTTTTACACCTTAATGGTGTGTGACATGATTAAATTCTGCCTACACCTTCAAATTTATGCAGTACAGCTACATTAAAAGGATACATTTAAATTGCTGACAATCTATTCCCACTCCTATTTAAAACCAATAGATCCAGTCCTCTACTCATAGTCAATACTTCCTGTTGTATTGTTTCTCATAGGGCTAAAGATCTTTCTGCTGTAGTTAGCCATGCTAAAAATGTTATACTACCTGGTTATATCTGATTATTTTAGCATTAATCTTTGGCATTTGCAAGTTAGGACTGATCAGAGAATGCACTGCTTCTAAAATTCATATTTTATTTCCTGTATTCACTATTTCTACTTCAGTTTGTAATCATTCACTTAGAATTAGTCAGTATACCAGCTAACAAAAATTTATATATTCACCATAAAAAAAATAATATATCTATTAGCTCAAAGTTAGCACAATACTTTACAGTAGTCTGTAATTCTGAAGCTCTTGTTAATGAATCTGTTTCCCATCCCCTCTATGAGATGAGACAGTACTGAAAAAAAGAACAAAAAACCCAACAAAACAACAACAAAAAACAACACACAAAAACCAAAACCAACCAATAGAAACAAAAACGCAACCAACCAAATAAAGTCGCACTCCCCTCCCCCCATCCAAACCAAACCCAAACCAAAACCCACAGAAAAATGTAATTAACGATGTGAGTGCAAAAGAAAGGACTTCCTGGAATGACTGACCTTAGAAGAGCATACTGATATACTAGGCAGATAAGAAATGCAGATATGAAAGAATAACAAATAATGTTAAGCTAGGATATTACTATGTGGAAAGGCCAAAGGTAATAGAAATTTACTATTGAAGGAAAAAAATAGTGACAAAGGATTAAATTAAATTCAAATATGAAAGCCTACATAAAAATTACATGACAGAGTGACTGAGAAATAAAATGCCTCAAAATTCAAAACATTTATATTAATATAAAAGGAAAAAAGTCTCAAGTTATATACATGAGGATGAGTGCTGAAATAGCATCAATATCTCAAGCAACAGATTATATTTGTACTTATTATTATTATTTATTATACTTATGAAATGCCTGTCCAAGGCCCCTCTCATTACAAGAGCTAGGACACATTGAATAGAATATTTTTTGATTTATAATACATATATAAAAATCTTACTGCTGCTGGTTTTGAAGTAAAAAGAATGTACACAAGAAGGCTGTGATAAAATCTCAAGCTAATAAAATTTTTAAAATCCCTCCAAAATAAAAGAGCCAACACTTTACTCATGTGCATCTTCAGATACATTTCTGTAAAATGTTGTTTATTTTAACCAGGTGGAAACCAAGCCTCAAAAGAATATTGTGACAAAACAGTGCTATGAAGTTAAATGGTTTTCAAGTTTTAATTACAGAATTGCCCAGTGGTACCAATATACTTTATATTCAGCAGTTATTATACTGCTTGTCCTGATTTTTAGTGTATGAAACTTTAAATTGGAAAAAGAAAAATAATGCACTGGTCATGCTTGCGGTTGGTGTTTTGTTTTTGTTTTGTTTTGTTTTTTTTTAATTCCATGTAATACCCTTGAGAAATGCAAAAAAAAAAAGAAATTGGAGAATGTGTGAGGAATTCACAGCTTTCTGTTTTCAAGCTGTGATCCTTCCAATGCACTATATTTACTACTTTCATCACTATCTTCAGTAGCACACCTTATGGTACAACTTCTTGTGTCTAAAATAGAAGACCTTGTTCTTTGTAGCAAGTGGGTTTTTGAAACATAATGGTAGTTCAGTAAATATTCTTCCTAGAAAACCTGTTTGCTCTGTTAACAACATTCCTGGCACACAGCTTTGATTCTGTGAAGCTGAGTAGGACTCAAACTCATATTCCTGAGATGTGACATCATTCTGCATTAGGTCATGAAGACTTCCTACAGTCCCCTGTGGTTTACTGGCAGCTGAACTCATCATCCATACAAATATCTCACTGTAACTTCACTACCTTAAGTTTGCATCTGTCCTAGATTAACTAGAATTGAAATAATAGTGCTTTGGGCTATAGGAATTTATTTAGCTCTGTGCTACTTCATTTCAATTAAAATATGCTGCATGATATGTTTTAAAAGCTAATAACCTTATACCTACATAGGTGACCCAGATGTGTGCCTGTGGACCTGAGACTACAGAATGTCTGTCCTTAAGTGCTATATTTATACAGACATTTTGCAATCTAATTCCACTGTTTGGTGGGGTTTTTCCAATTCTAAACAGGATGTTATTTTGTTTCATTTATTGTAAAATTACTATAAAATCAAAAAAAAATTAAGAAGTTATCGCATACTATCATCACTTTTCTCTAGCTCCTATAAAGGTAGGTACTAGAGATTTGTAGGAAGAAACTGCTTCAATTGAAAGAGAATGATTTAGAGCAAACCCAGAAGGCCAATTGTATCTGGTGTTTTCTAAAATAAAAGCTGTAATTACACAACTTGATATTTGAACTTCTTGATTCTGGCAAATAACAGCTGAAAACTCTTCTACAGTTTAAACCTTGCCTTGAGGCCAAGTTATCTGTGACTATGGAACGCTGACTGATGTCTCCCTCTGTTATAGTCTCTCTCTAAAGACGTTGCCTGGCCCCAGTCCAAACAGAAAATAGTTGTTTTTTTCTGACAGCAAGAAATGGTAAATGGGAACTCTACTGCTACTATGAAAACACTACAGGCATATATACGCTTTTGTCCAGAAGTCAGAAAGCCTTTTTAGAGCAGCACCCTGGCCAAAAAAAGTAAATTCTTCTAAGATGCTTATGTCAAAAAGTAATAAAGCCCAAGGAACCTGACATCCACTGAAAGTCAGTAAAATTCTTCTTTAATATAAGTTTATTATTATTTTAAAATAAAACCATCAGAAAAGTGTATCCTGACAGCATATGTCAGATATTGCAAGGTAGATTAGGAACTGTTCACTGTGAGCCCTTATCACAGTTGTCATCAGGCTTAGACTCATGAACTAACAGTGAGTGTTATTCATTGCTCTCCTTTTCTCAATGCATGCTATTAGGGAGCATTCTTCAAATCTTTTGACAACTACTGTGCAGGGAGAATTTTACTTGCTGGTACTCATTTACATTAGAACTGTATCTATTGCCTTCTACGTATAACTAAAGCAAAAGGGGGTTCTAAGGCATTCACTAAACCATGCAAAATTGTCAGGATTTAGTTTTCAAATAAAAATTGCTCAGAACCTATGAACTTAAGTCTGATTAGCTTACTGAGCACTACAAACCCTGGGTGCGAAGAAAACAAAACATAATTTCTTAATATTAAAAAACTGAATTATACATGATATTAATTTTAAAGTAGTTTCTATTGCCATCAACTTTTTGGCAGAAGAGCTGAAATTTATCCAAAGATCATGAAACATTTTATATCTAATTGGTAGTCACCCTCCAGTGGTATTTTTTACTTTCCTGTATTTACATACATATTAAGACACTGTCTTTTGCTAACGCTCACAATAAAAAAACAAAACCAAACCATAATAAATTCTTTTTTCCAGCACTGGTATTCTGCAGGGCACATCCCAGTTTCTGGCATAGCTAGAAGCTACAGCTACATAGCTATAGCTAGACATGGCCCTATAACAAAACTTAATTTATTCATAGAAAATACAGCTGATGATATCTCAAGCATGTCAGAATGGAACATTGAACTCAAAACA
>JANHFX010005939.1:0-13849 GCA_027560015.1 Chloroceryle amazona | reverse complement strand
TTTCTGCAGGGCTGCTCTCTGTCACCTCCTCCCCCAGCCTGCACTGACAGTGGGGATTGTTCTGGCCCAGGGGCAGGACCCTGCACCTGCTCTTGTTGAACCTCATGAGGTTCACCTGGGCCCACCTCTCCAGCTTGTCCAGGTCCCTCTGGATTGGTTGCTAAAGGAAACCTGGCCCACAGTTCATGATACTCAGACTTCAAATAGTAAGTGCTCCCCTAGGACATTAAATATTGAGGTCATGCCCTTGATTTCTGCTACATTTTACTAGCGATTGCTTATTCTTCAGTTAGTTATTGTGAAAGATCTACAACAAAAACACATTTACATAAGAACAAGAAGGTTTACAAATAAGGCAAGTTTCTAGCATCCATGTCCTGCAAATCAGGGTGCAAAATAAAGCCTCAATCTGTGCATTACAGAAATGCTTAACTTTAGAAGAGGTAAGTCATGGGCAGGGGTGGGTGAGGTGTGTCTGGACATAAAGGAGATCTCAGAGAATTTTTAGGCACAGAGAAGTACACTAATGAGATGGGATAGGCAGCTGAAGTTGCAGAAACTGAGTGATATCTTAGTTTCTAACACTATCTTCCTCTCAGCTTCACTATTAAACATAAACATTCCAATGCTGTCCTAAATAAGATAGACTACTGAAAAGACTTGGGCTTCTTGATGTGTATTCCTCTCAAATAAAGTTTAAAATACTGGAAAAGAAAAAACAGAAAAAAAAAGTGTTTACTTAGGATTTACCCAGAAAAAAAAAAATACATACACACACACACACACACCCCTCAAGCACTGCAGAAAAACATGTTACTGCGGAACCACAAAAAAAACTAAACTCTGAATATTGGTGGTGGTTCCATTAACTTTAACATCTCATTTCCCATGCAACTAACAAATACAGATAAAAACTGTTGGGTTTCAATAAAGAAGCATCTGTTTAAAGTCAAAAGAAGAAATGCAAATATTTATTTTCAAGGCTAGTAAAAAGAAGTGGAAATATGCTGTTAACTTCAGAAAGTGCAGTTAGTTATAAGAGACAAGTTGAACAGTAAAAATCACTGAACAGAGTTAGTTCACAGCTCAAACCAGGGCAACTGTCTTCAGAACATTTTCCCTGACAAGTTGTCCTGGTTTGTAATGGAGCTCCTAATTGAAAAACAGAAGAATACAACAGTAACTGCAACTTGAAAAGCACAAACCAGATTTTTGTTCTAGGAATTTAACTTAAGGAAGCACACCATTCACTCAAATCCTTCTGTCACAAACTTGCAGAAGGCAAGTAAGAAGACAGTTTCATACAGTTTACTGTCAGAAAGTTCTAACTGGACTCAGGTTAAATCTGCAAGAGAAGGGTAAAATATGCTTCCAAGTTCATAGTGCAATGGTAAGATCTGGAATTCTGATCTGAGTTGATACTCAAGTTTTGTCACCTGAGATAAGAAGTTCTATTTCTGATAAAATGCAACAATACTGAGCAGCCCTCTAATAACCGATGTTCAAAGAGGGCAGGGACTTAAATGTTTACCAGCACTATCCCCCAAAGTGTTCAACGGTTGGTGCTGCTGAGCTTCAGAGTTTATAGCCTCGTGCATTGAGCTGATTAAAACAGAAGAGATCTTGAACATCTACATTCAGGCTGGAAGAGAAAGGCTTTCTTGCTTCACCCTTTTTTCCCCCAGTTCCTTCATACCAGATACATAAAAATAATTTCAACTACTTTAAAGAAGCCATAAAATCACCAGTTCTTGTCTGGACCCTCTGAGTATGGACACAATCATTACATGTTTATGTCCCTGGGACATTCATCAGCATGACAGGTATCAAAGAAAACTCCCCACAAAGAATGTACATGCTGCAAATCCCTACAGTTGATATAATGGCAATACAACTTGGATTCTCAGTTCATCATCCATTCATTTCTAACTTTCTGGTGAACCTCATAAAAGGAAAGTGATATAAAATGTTTGAGGTTAGAGAAAATATTTAAGCGTACACAGCACAATCTCTGTGTTTCCTAGGCAGAGGAGGGAAGTAAAAAAATACTGTAATAGATTTATGAATAAAAATGAGGAAAAATACAAATGCTGGAAACATCAAGTGACTCAGTAATCTTGTAAGAATATAAAGCTGAGACAGGTACAACAGAACTTAAATACTCTTAAGACAAGTGAAGTAAGCAGGATATATCATAATAAAAACAGAGAATAAACCAAAGACTTAAACCAACCTTAGCTTGAATAATACCATGGTGTATCTTTCTTAAACCAGATATTTATTTGCTCTAGATCCCTAGTTTCTTGGTACATGCCAGTCTGCTCTTGGGAGATTTCTAACATAAAAAAAAAACACCACACATTTGTCATGATACAGCACTGCCTACAGATTTGTGCCTTGCTTTAGACATCTAAGAATTACTATACTAGCTGATCAATCTACTTACTCCATCATCAGATCCATGGAGCTGGGGGGAATAAAAAAAAAATATCCAGTTTCAGCTAAAAGAAACACTAGGTAAATCCATCCCACTGTTTAGCTTTGCCATAAACTCTTTAATTTCCCTCAGAATTAAGCCATGCAGCAGATGTTGTAATACCTCTCACAAAATAGGTTATTCAGCTTTAGATTGTAATGGTATTATTATCTATATAAATGGCCTTTCTGATCCAGGATTAAAATCTTGTGTCACTAATACCATCTTGCTATGCACTGCACAGCTTTTTTAATGCTTTTCTGGTTTGTTTTTTTTTTTTTTTTACTTAATAATCGTCACCCTCCCATTTAATAGAATCTCTGCACTGTTTTGCAGAGTGCAACATGGGATTGAGCTAGAGGGGAAAGCAGAGTGCATCATACACTATGCAATTCATGGCAGAAGCCTGGCATGTAAGGAAGCACAGAGGCAGTGGCGTCAACCTACAGCTCCATGAAGCAGTGCAGCAAAGGAATCAGACGCAGGCTATAGATACACAAACAGAAACCCTCTCAGCTGAATTAGTCAAAATCAAATCTTTTGATTCAGGTCAGTGATACTGAAAGGTTTTTTTTCTACTCTCATGTCACAAATTGGGGGGGTGGGGGAGCAGAATAAAAAACAAGTACAACTAATTCAGGAAAATTATTTATTTAAAGAGAGAAATCCCCAATCAAAACCAGTACCTTAAAGATTTAAAGAAATGTTTTTGTTGTGCTCCAAGAATTAAGAATTCGCTTGTACATAATAAAGAAAAAAAAAAAAAAGAAAAAACCCCAAACCACACAAGAATCTTGATACATTTTCTACATGAGACCACTAGAAAGGATTCACTAGTGAATGTAAGTTGTCACTGCATGGATGACTTTGTTTCTTCTCTAGCACAAGTTTGTTTTCTTTCCACTTTTTAAAGATATAACATATATTCAGAAGTCTGTTTTGTAGACCTAATGTTCAGATAATGATTCTACATAAGCAGACTGGCATAATTAAATATTTATTCCATCTCTCAAAAACGTCAGTGACCATATTCTTAGTGACCTCTATTAGACAAGGAACAACTCCACACAAACTGGACTGAGATCCGCTCTAATACATTACCCCAATGAAATCCACGAAGGGTTGATAAATGTGGAAAGGGGAAAATACACCCGCAGAAGTGCTTCACTTCTGCAAAAGTCCTTAAAATTACACTACTTGAAAGAATTCCTATAGCAATTCAAGCATTACAGGGTTAATTATCTACACATCACTGAGGTTTTTCAAATTTTATGATAGTAATTAATTCAGCATTATGAAGATTTTTTTTTTTCTTTTTTCCTTCTTCTTCCTTCAATCAAGCACGTCTCTTGATAAATGCCAAGGATAAAATGGTAAATCACAATGTCTTTTGTTTCATCCCTATGCCTGATTACTCTTGGCAGGTTTTTTGGTCTAATGAGCAAGCTGTTTGGCTAAAGCTACTTAACTTAAGCAACTGAAAAATTCAGTTGTCAAATCTGAAAATACATCTACTTGATTTTCAAGTTTAATTTTCTTTTATCACAATGTAAGCAAATGATGAACTTTATATATACAACTACTTTAAAATGTATCAGTGTGTATAATTTTTCAGCTATAGAAACTTTAGCTTCAACTAGTACATTTATTACATAAGAAGTTTTCATTCTGGTAAAAACAAGCAAAAGGAGGATCTGCCTATGTGAGAATTAAGCACGTGCAATTTGCTAACCTTTATGTGCATTAGACTAAAGACTAAAAAGCAGGAATATCTGTGGAAAAGACAGCATGACACAGATATTAATAATAAGCTGACCTTTTTATTGTTAATGTTTGACACTAACTTGCAACATTTTCAGAAAAAAAAAAAAATATATTTCCTGACATTGATGCTGCTGAATAGTCCAAGTACATTGAAACTAGGCTGGAAAGTCACAGCCTGACTCTTTGTAAAAAAAAAAATCTGAAAATTCCCTTATTTTCAACCTAAAGGAATATCAGTTTGATAAGAATTTTTAAAACAAACTATGCAACATACTATCAATTTACAATCAGATAAGTACTGTTAGAATCTAACTTCAGTTCTGCTTTGCAGAGTAATTTCATTAAAATATATTTGATACCTTCTTAAGGAAACTGGATTTCAACACTTTTTTTTTTTTTAATATCTCTAGACATTTGTACTCATACATACTTTGTTCTTACGGGATACTTAAAGGCGTGTAAAAAATTAGGCATTTCTTCCAGCCAATAAACTGAAATTATCATTAACAATTGTCTCACATATTTGAGAGATGAATTCAGAATTATTATTTTATTCTGCACATCAGAAACATTGCTAAATCCGTCACACTTGGTATATACCCAAAAGTGATCTGTATTCAGTGAGATATCAAAATCTGATAAGATCTGCAGTCATGATGAGGTCAGACCTATGAAATACTTTTAACATTCTGTGAGGTACTTTGCTCCCAGTATGAAGAGGGGACACAGTAAAGTCTCTTTAAATTGTTATTGATCTGAGATACCAGTTAGACTGGGCATGCGTGTGTGCAAGCACTCACGCACACAGCATGCATTCACATTTATCATAAAAAAAAAACACAAGAGCTCAACTTTTCACTGTGCCAAACATCAAATCGTCCATAACATTAATACTTTAAAATCTACTGGGGAAAAACATTGCTCATGTCTTCAACTTACAGAAGCTATACAACAATCCAAATCTGGAAAAGTTAGAGGGGAAAAAAAAAAAAAGTGGGAGTTTCATATCCTCTAAGAAACTATCATTTTGATGCAACAAAGGAAAACCAGCAGAATTATAAACATTCAGCATATGTAAAAAGTAAGCAAGGACAGAAGCATGTGGTAGCTTTTGTCCGAAGCAGGCACAGAGGTCCCTGAAGATGTAAGACTGTCTAGAATCCAGTTTGTAAATACATATTTAGTCCCAGGGAAGAACATGGAAATGCTGAGGTTTTGTATGCCTGCATTAGTTTAATCTGCCACACAGAACTACATAGTTCAGTCCATTTCTGCATTTCTCTCCTCCTCCATCTTTAGGAGACTACACCTGCAGATCTCGGAGTGAAATCCCATGATTCATCATCACGTTACACTTAAGTTTGTTCATAAAGTATTACAGTAACTCCAGTGAAGTCTTAGTCATACAACTCTGCATTCTTGGAGAGGATATTTTCTTTTGAGAAGCCCATGAATATCACATCACAGTCAATCAATCATCTGTTTTCCGAACATAACTGAATTTTATTCTTACTAGTGTGAAGAAATTCTGTTTACTCACACCCCAAGTACTTGCGCTCACCAAAACAGGACCATGTAACAGCCTACCAGGGATTCCGGATTAGTTAGATACGTTCAACTTTAAATTGTTTTAAAAAGCACATTGAATAAAAATTAAACAGCTTCACATGCTGGAAATGCCAGATTTATTGAGATTTGGAAAAACAGATTTGCACCTAGTGCACTTTCATCCAGTTCACATAAATATTGCACGCTGTTTGCCATACAGAGCAATTCAACAGCCTTTTGCTAGATTTGCAATGTATCACCCTACTCAATTCTTCACTTTCACACTTTTCATTCCTGAGTGTTGGAAACAAGAGTGCCCACCTAATCCCTAATATGTTTAAACACACTTACAAACCAGATTAAGTCATTGAACATATCTTTCAGTTAATACCTTAATAGAAATTCAGAAAGTATTTCTCCTTCGTCAGGATTTGAACTGGCTTGTATTCCAACATCATTTGTGATTGTTTTTGTGTAAAAATTGGCCACCATTACAGACAATACAAGAAAGTGTATGAAGGGGGCAGAACAGAATTCCTTTTAAATGGTAAATTACTATAAAAAAGATTAATCAAGCACCAGTCCTAGTCATTGTCATGTTTGGGCAAAGAAGGAAAAACACACAGATCAGATTAGTATAAACTTAAATGTTATTATTCCTTATTCTACTACAAAACAGTGTAAATTTGCTGCGTAGATCATCTGGGAATACTGCAGCCAATTAATTCCCTCACACTGCAGACCTTAGTGATCAAATTTTTAACTTAATCTGTGCCAGTAGCACACAGTGCAGCCTTCTGAAACCTGAAATGCTTTTGACCAGCCAGAATGTTGGGGTTTAGTACAATCTGTCAGGATAAAAGCTAATGAGCCACTATATACAGGTAAGCATATTATCGAAACTAATGGTCTATTTTGCCCCTAAACTTTATGAATACAAAAAGAGTTCTCAGAGTTTCACATGGGCTTCCCAAATCTGACCAAACTGGTTCTCTTTATATTTCTGCAAAAGGCTAAAGTAGGACTTCATACAATGATGCCTGGCATTGCACCTTTACATACCAGCCAATTGATTCTGCTTATAAGAATCATTGGGGTTTCTGGTAAAGTGATGTTTCAGTCACCAGCACAACTACCAGCAAATGCTTGAACGTACATTTATCACTAAATGTATATCCTACAGTCTTCGCATTAGTAACTTCCCTCTATTTCAGTAAGTAGCTGATAAAACACAGGCCATTTTCCATACTCAGAAGAATATACCAAGGAGTAAATTCTGTACTTCTCATTGCTATGCTACACAAATTTAACAACTGGAATGAATATCATCATCGATGCAAGCTCTAAAATGTCAAAGAAATTTGTTTTCAGCTGTATGCAGGTCCCAGTGTAAGCGCCCTACATGAAATAATTTGATGACTTGCAGGCTTTTTAGAGAGATGCTGAACAAACTGTGAACTGACAGTCTCCTTTGAGCCAATGATTGCCTATCACTTGGTATAATAAAAAAATGCTTTAGAGGAATTTTCTGCAGAAAAAGTGTCAAGCACTGGGTCGTTTTTAATAACAACATACTAAGATAATACTCTCTGGAAGTGGCAAAATACAAAAAAAGGTTGGATGATTCTTCTTTATCCATTCCCTTACTGTGCTCTCTCAAAGTAGTCACTTTGGAAGATCGTTAACAGAGCAGTAAAATCGCATCCTGAGTAATGTGAAAGCTCTGTCATGGGTTAGAATTTCATACTGGCTCTCCTTGTGTCCCATCACCACACAACCTTCCCGAGGTAAATCATTAATCCCTACAGTAATTTTTGAAACTGTAATCTCTGAGTATGGAAGTGAGATGGGAAAGCAAAAGTAAAAAATCATTAAAAAAAAGTAATCTAAGAAATAACTGGAGATCATTCACATTACCAAGAATGCCCAGTGAAGCTTTGAACACTAGCAGCCACAAACCTCTCTGTCAGTAATTAAACTTCAAAAAATAGGAAAACTAGAAGAATGTATAACAAAATACAGTTTGTTAGTATTTACTATCATTGCCTCCATAATATTCGTTTCTAAGGCAAACAAAGCAGATTTTTAGCACTGAGCATAAGTGAGACTTAACACCAGAGGCAGAGAAAAGAGCTGTTCATCTGTGGTTACTAATAAATTCAAATATGCCAGATTAAGACAAACACACAAGAAGAAAAACGCTACTGTAAAATCAATGTCACAACTTTTTAAAAGGTCTACATTAGAAAAATATCCCCAAAGCAAAGCTGTAGTGATTTTACTACTAATTACTTTCATGTACTGGTATGAAGAAGATAGAAATCTCTTGGTTAGAATAAAAATTTCTTTATGCTCAAAAGCATAGGAGCTACTTTCAAGTCAAGTACCAAAAAATAAGCAGCTATTCAAATATTTCCCTATTTCAGTCAGCATATCTTGCAGGGGGATGACAAACAGATCAGAGAGGGAAGAGGAGATGGTCACAAGATGACTATAGAAACTGAAATGTCTACTTAAACAAAAGAATTACACTTGAAAACTGGACAACACTTGCAAACTTTTTAAGCCAAGCTATTATTTCTCCTTTCTGCAGCTAGTTACTTCAAATACTTCAATGATTATGAAGTAACAGAGAAGAAGAAAAAAAAACAAACTGATGATGTTAGACTTAAAAGATATATATTCTAATTCCACTCATATTCCATTGTTTTCTACATTTGGCTTTTCTTTATAATATACCTCTTGCTCCAGACATCTTTCCAGACAGTCTATGCAGTTTCTGTTACTCTTACCATCTAATAGTGTATTACCAAGCTATTTATACTACACGATAATAAGCACAGATGGCTAGAGTCAATCCCAATAAGATTTACCGGTAAGACAAGAGAAGACTGGATATCCATATCCACTAAACAACCTACAGCAAATAAAATAAAGATTATTCTTCAGAGAAAGGAGATAAAGATAAGATGAAACAATGTTATCAGCTTTACTTTAGATTATGAGGGCAATCTAAGGAAAAGCACATTACAGTTTACTTAACTCCTAAACGTTAGCTATATAAAGAGCTTCCAAGCTAATACCTTCCAAGGGACAATTAAGAGTTCAGTGTTAACAATAGTTTGAGATTAGCTGACTGTCTTAACAGACAAAAAAAAATACTTGTCACTGGAAACAAGCAGCAAAAACAGACCAGAGGAAAAGTCATCAGGTGAAAGAAAAAGAGAATCCATACTTGAGAACAAACTAAAAGCACATATAAAAATCAGAAGTCATTTTCTCCAATACAGAAGAAATTAAAATTTAGTATTTCCATTATTCCTTCCCATTATAATTTGTCATGTTCAGTTTAGAAGTGCAGATTAAACAGTTGCTTAAATTTCCTTATTTATTTAAAATTAATGCAAATTCCTCATGTTCTTCTAGATTTCACAGTTCAAAAAAGAGTGGCAAAGTCTTACTTTATTAGTTTCATTTCAAAGGTAGTAAATATAGGCACAGGTAAAAAAAAATATTCTTTCTGCCAGTCCTCCTAGGTTTCAAAATTGTTCCACCTCCACCACAATAATTAAACTACTATTATAGCATCATTCTGGTACAAAGAGACCTTCAAGAGCATCAGGTCCAACCATTAACCCAGTACTGCCAGGTCACCATTAAACCACATCACTAAATATGTATCCTGCAGAACAGACTGAGAACAAATGATACCACTTTGGAATAGCCAAGAACACATTTCAGGTAATAAACTGGCACACAGAAAACAGATTCAATGCCCTAACTGAAAAAGTAACTTCAACTTATTAGCAAGTTTTTGCTTTAACTTAGGCCTAGGACACCATAATGAAGAAGTTCACCTTTCCTGTTCTGCAATTCCATTTTTTCCTGATGTCATAGCAGTAACTTTCTATCAAAAGCCATGTATACAGTAAGAAAACTGCCCTACCCATTAGCTTATTAGTCAGAGGTAGATTTTATTTACCCTGAACCATAAGAAGTACAGAACAAATAAGCCTACTGTATCTATTTTACACAGCTAGTGAGTTAACATTAGGAAGGAAAGACTGATGAATGCTGCGCTATCCAATCCTAAACAGCAGCTTCATCTAATTACATTGACAATCCTCCCTAAACTAGGAGGGATTCTAGCCCAGTGTAAAAAAAACACCTGTTGAACAGGAGTCCTTCTCCTCTTCAGGTAAGGTTATTGGTACTCAGCTCTGGAAACATGAAAAAACCCCAAATATTTACATGGTGATCACAAAATAATGTGCAAAAATACATGTGATTTAATTATTTTTAAAACAGCCTCTGTCTTAGTTGCACAGAGATGCACTTGTATGGATGTACAGTCAGGCAGAGATGTCCTACTTACAACAGTGAAGAAACACTAGACACGCAGCTGGGAAATTTAGTTGAGGGGTGGCAGAGTTGCTTGTTTTGAGAGGTGGTCTTTAAATATCTTCAGAAGACTCCTTTGGCAGGCTAATAAGAGCTGCCCAAACACTCCAGATGGTTTAGAAGACAATATATTTAACAGTCAATATAACAACACTTCATAGTGAAGCAGAGTAAAAGGTCATATTATCAGTGCAACTTCCTCTTCATAGCTGACAGGTTTTAAGGTCTGTTACTAGAATGCTGTTTTATCTCCCTTACCTTTGATAACTGTAATAGTACACTAGGATGATATTGACACTGTGGTATCACGCAAGCGACCACACTGATCAAATGAACACATTATTTCTAACTATACTATGCCATAGTTGAGTGTGCAACTTAAATTTGCAAATACAGGAATTGATTACATTATGATCTCTCTGAAAATAAAAAGTAAAAATCACTAATAAGCAAGTTAGATCATAACTAATTGTCCTTAAACGGCAAGTAAAATCTACCATATAAAATACACTTATTGTACAGTCCTTTTAATGAACACAAAAATCCACAGGCCACTGTTTGCAAATATCAACTCTCAAGAATGATGCCTGATGGAATTTTACAGATATAAGAATCAAAGTTTCTGAAAGGCTTTCAGGTAGTGATGGAACAGACAGTTACAGTTCTGAGAACTTTTGTCCAACTGGCAGTAAAGACCACATAAAATGACAAAGTGATTATAAATGATAAAGCCATTACGTTTTTTCTAGGATTAAAAATAATACCATTGTTTGGAATCAAGTTATAAAGAGAATAAATAAATATGCCTATATTTTGCTTTTCTCCACAGATTTACAGCATTATGAGTAATGCAGGCTTGATACAGAATAATATATTCTCATTAGCAGAGTATAAAATTACTTTTTTTAAAAGAATAATCTTCATTTTGGACAAACTGTGGTTTATATAAACATTTTTATCCAATGTCTCATGCAATCATCATAGGTAAGACCATCACCACAAAGCAACTATGAATATAACAAAACATGAAGTTTCTCGTAACTTAGCATCTACTAAAGAAACCCAGCTCCCAGGCATGAAAGGAATAAAGAGCTATGCACACACGAGCTGACATCCCAGCATTGTGACACCACTGGCTGATGAAGTGGCCTAACCAGGCAGCTTGAAAAACCTTAATAGGCACATCAACCCTGAGATGTAGCTGCAGCTACTTAGCAAGTGGACTGCAGCACCACTAAGACTGGGTTAAAAACTCTTTCTCTCCAGCTACTAAAGGCAAAAAGTAAACATTTACTCATATATATGTCAAAATATTTGACTCTCACATACAATTTGAGAGAATTAGTATTTGACATAGGAAGAATACACTTTACTCCCCCATGCTCCATTTTGAAGATGGAAAGTCTCTTAAAGAGTCCATTCTCCATTTTTGCCCAAGTAAAAGATGTGCAAACATAGGCTCTAACATGCATCTAGCTTCCTCCCATTCCTCATTAAAGCACAGGTCTCACCTAGACCTACCTCATTCTCTTCAACAGATTTATCAGAACTATCAAGATCTCTCAAGAGAATCAAAGAATCAGTTAGAGAGTTTTGCACACAGCAGGTGTGTGTGCACATGCAAGGATAGCTAATATCATCGTGTTCATAACAACCTTTACTGACAGATCTGACATTTTAGAGGCCATTAGGAGAGCTACATTAGGGATTTGGGGGGTTGCTTTGGCTTTAGGGTTTGTTTTTAAATAAGAGATCATATCCTAGTTTATTAGGTTTTGTAAGGGTTCCCTTTCTGAATGACTATGTTCTTTCTCACTGTGATCTAAATCTCTAAGAAACTGAGCCAATGAGCCAGAAGTCAGGGTCATTATCTTCCCTGTTAATCAGTCCTGTCAGTTAAGTCTTAAGCCTTTAAATACTTCTTTTCACACCAGAATTCCACCTCACCCTTACATCTGTAGGGTATTTAAAGCCCACAAAAAGCATACTACTCTCTGACCAGAGAATTGCATTACAAACACAGGCCTTGCATACCTTCATTTCAACTCTGCAAGACTGCTACATCTACATAGATTTCAAATTCAGTTGTGCTGTTCCTTATCAGGAGGCAACATTTGAATTACTAATTAAATTGCTAATCAGTATTTCAAAACCAACAAATTACAGTCATACAAGTAAATTTACCAATTACATAAAACTGTAGGATGTTAATAAAACTTCTCCACCATATAGTATTTAAGGATGGTAATTATTCAGCGCTTCTTAGAAGGAAGACATATTTCTAATGCGTTAATGTGCGGGTGGATTTTTATTTTTTTTTTCAATTATATCTTAGAAATTGCTGAAAGCCATCCATGCTTTCAAGAGAGAGCCCTGTGAAATATTAGGACAATCAATACATAGTCTAGATGGAGCACCATTCGACAGAGTATAAGCAATCTGCACAAGAAATAAAAGCATATTCCTCAGTGAAGTATCAGCCTTCTAAAAGTTAAACCAGGGTAAAAATAAATAAACCAGCCTATCTGCAAATTTCCTCAGAAGACTCACTATGCAGTACTACCTCAAAGCAGTCACTCTTAAAACCCTTGGGGACACCTCCTTGTCACAGAATAAATTATCTGGCTAATATCCAGTATTACAGTATATGTCAGCAGGCACCCAGGAGACAGGCATTAGAGAGCACTTAGCTTCTCCAGCCTTGCAGGGTAGTCCTTACATAAATGACTTTGCCCAATTATAAAACATAACTGATGTACTTATTCTGGAGTTTTCTAGCAGCAGCCTTTCATCTTAAAACATTTAGACAGCACCACTTTTTTGTTTTTTCCACAGGTCCCAAAATACAGCACACTGAACAGGTGGGATTTTTCCAAATGAACATTAAGTCATTAAGGTATTCAAAGCAAACAGAAATATTTGCATAGTAGTCGAGTGTACTCAAACACTAGAATTATGCTGCTCAGTAGAAACTATTGGGGAAATAAATTCTCCCACAACTCTAACAGCAGCTCTTCTTTCCTAATTACTTTACATAATGGACAAGTTTGCATCCCACATGCAACATATATATATATAAAGCTAGAAAACGCAGGCATCACAAGTATATTACAGCTTCCAGTAAAAGACACTTCTTGGAGGCATTTCCTTCAGTTAGCTATAGCAATCCACAGTCACCAGCAAGCTGTAGCACAAGGAAACCTGTTGACTCTGAAGTTGCAAACCAAATCTACGCTTCACACCAAATCAAAGAAATCCAATAAGCAATACAGTAAAGCTAAATACAAAATTGTTGTGCATGCTTGAAATTCAGATCTTTTAAAGCAACACCAAAGAAGGCAGGTTATTCAAAGATTGAGGAAAATGTTTTTCATAGATGAAAGAAATGTGAAGGACTTTGAAAAAATACTGCATTTCACTCAACTTGCAACGAACTGAGAATAAACCAAGAGCAACAGCGAAGCACTCGGAAGGACATGAGCCACCTCCGAGCAGCAGGTTTCGTAACTGATGAGATTCGGGTCACACTGGGTCTGCTGTTCGCGCACTCCGGACGCACCGTTTACACAACTTGCTGCATTAATTAGCAGACTTGCCTGCCACGATCCGCACTCCCACATCCTCCACAAAGCCCCCGGCCCCCCGGCTGTGTGCTCAGCC
>JANHFX010005937.1:0-19294 GCA_027560015.1 Chloroceryle amazona | reverse complement strand
ATGCCATTCTGGGGTGGATCAGAAGGGGGGTGGCCAGTAGGTCGAGAGAGGTTCTCCTGCCCCTCTACTCTGCCCTGATAAGGCTGCATCTGGAGCACTGGGTCCAGTTCTGGGCCCCCAGCTCAAGAGGGACTGGTCCCTCCCCACTTTAGGTGCCACAGCAGCCTGTGCCACCTGTGCTGGGCAGACTGCAGGGAGGTTAAAGCTCTGCAGGGCTGAGCAGGAGCATCGCTGACTTTTGCCCGAGGGTGTGTTACAAATGTAAACAGCGATGGTTTGGGTGTGTGTGGCGCAGCGGAGCAAGGCTCTCGCCCAGCAGCAGTGATGAAAGCTTTGTGTTCCTGCCGTGCTGGTGGGCTGTGGGCTGCTGTTGACACAAACTGTCCTCAGCTCGGGCATTCCAGACAAGCTACCCAAGCTCTTAAATACCCACCTGCCCGGGCAGCGATTCCTATCTGCTGAGCACCACGCGATGCAGGTGTGTATCTGAGAGCCGAGCAGGCCGAGCAGCAGATATTGGCAGCAAAGGATGCCAAAGAGGGACTCGCTTTAGTTCTGAGAGGAAGGGCTGGGGCTCGGCTGCAGGAAATGGCTCGGACTTCACTGAAGTCAAGGCTGCTCTTTTCAAGGGACAGAGGTTAAAAGTAGGTCTGAGTTCAACGGTAAAGGCAGCAGCAATTAAAAATGACAGTGACCTCAGGGGTATGTCTGTGGATGAATAAAATTCCTGGGCTCTTATTTTCTTATTTTCAGTTCTTTTAGGATAACTGAAGTGTCTTGAATCCATGCAGAAGCCAAAAGATACTCTTTTCTTGAGGAAGCCTGCTTTAGTTTTTTTGCAGTGTGTCACAGGGCGACGTCGCTCACCGTGACAACTACACCGAAGAGCTGCTTTTTTAAGATGGACTTGTTTTAGAGAGAAGACTTTTGGATTTCTTGGTGTTGTAACATATCCCAATATAAAAGACAAAAATAGCAAGTCGGGAGGTGTCGCCCTGATGCAACGGAGCCAGCGGCTGCTGACGGAGCACAGAGAGGGAAGGTACTTTGCCCTGGTTATTGCTGGGTGAATGTCTTTGTAGGCAAAGCCTTGGTTATCAGAAGCTTTTTACGGCAGGGGCTGAGGCTCAGGGTTAATGGGACAGCTGCAACACAGCTTGAGAAGCAGAAACTTTTCTGGTAGTTTGCAGTGGGGTGAAAGAAGAAAAATCCAGTTGTAGTGACAACTCAAGAAGCCAAATCTTTATTAAAAGATCTTTTTAGCGTTCCAGTACAGACTTCTCTGCTCCACTGTAGCTTTGAGTTGGTGAGGACAAAGAAATGTTTAAAAAAACAACAAAAAGGCAAAATGGACATCTCTATAAAATGACAGAGCTGAATGATGGACACTGATTGCACCAAACAGAAACATCAGCCCACAGGATTTATACACGGTCCTAAGGCAAACTCTGTACTGAGCGCAGGCAATTGCACTTCAGTCTGTAGAGTTACGACACACCGCTGCCCGAGCACTCGCTGTCCTGGACACCTCGCTGGGTATCTGCATTGAGAACAGCAGCTCTGGAACCAAGGAGTACCTGGAGTGTTGCTACACCACTTGTTGGGCGGGTGGCCAGTGCACCCAGCAGTGCCCGGCTGAATGAAGTAAATTGGACACTAGCTGGATCCATGGGTATCTTTGTGTTCTGCTTCTCCCTTAGCTGGAAATCCCAACGCCTCTGGCCATGGCACGTCTGCCTGCTGAGTCAGAAAAGGCTGCTCTGATACCCTGAGCCTGTGGAAGTCGGCGGGAATCCTGCAGTGAGCCTGCGCTCCTCTGTTTTCATTTCCCCCAAGCAGGTAAAAAGCAGTAAAATACTGCTCATGGCTCTCCACCTCCCCCTCCTCAACCACAAACTGTGCTCCGCGATTACACCCCAACCCTGAGGGGCTGAATGAACTGTTGGATCTCATCCCCTTTTCCCTCTCTTGCGCTACGTTCACCTTCCAGAGACCAGCTCTCCTGAGTGAAGGTTGCAAATGATGCTGCAACGCGTTCCCTCCACAGAGCCTGAAACCCTGCTTTCCAGGTGGCGGAGGGACCGAGCTGGGAACTCCAGCTGCAGTCTCAACACCTCTCCTAGTGGATCCTCAAGCCACAAGAGGCCCTGCCGTGCCTTCCCTGTCCTCCCAGTAAAACCCAATACCCAGCAGCACAGCATTTTTCACCTTTCTGCACCCCCAGCCTGTGCTCCTGCAGCTCCCGTACAGGAAGAGGTACCACTGCTCTAGGAGGAGTGTTCAGGCAGGAAAATACTCTTGCCAGAGCCAAGAGAGTTCAGAATCCACCCCTAAAATACAGGAGAAAAGCAAACAGTTGATAGGGTTTGCTCAGCAGGTCACCCTTAACCTTCAGTTCAGTCATAAGCAAAACCCACCACTCTCTGGTCAAACACCAGGCCTGCCGGGAAGGCAGCTGAGAGCAAACCGAGGCTCTGTTCCATTTCATTCCAAGCCTAGGAAACCGCCCGTGATCCTTCAATACTCAACCTCTCTGACAGGCAGCTGCTGCTGTTGGGACAATTTTGCTCTTTCTCCTCCAGTTCCAAGGAGCTCTGGGTGGGGTAAGAGCATTCTGCAGGTCGCTGGGGTGTAAAGCTGGTTGCTTGCAGAGCTGCTATGGACGGCAGGAGGCTTAGTGACTATACAGAGAAAGCCCAGTATGTGCGTACTGGGTCTGGCTGGGATGGAGTTAATCTTCCCCGCAGCAGCCCTCGCAGTGCCATGCTTGTGCTGGTAGCTAGAAAGGTGCCGATCAGGCCATGAGCAGGGCTGGCACAGCACCGAGGCTGTCTCTCCAGCATTCATTAGCAGCCTGGATTTAATGCCGTGCCTTCAGCCTGGCGAGTATCCAGCACTGCTCAAAGGTACCAGCCTGGACTTGTCACAAACACCCCAACACCCTTGGTATCTGCTGTCTGGAGAGATGGTGGTGGGGTTTAACCCAGCAGGAGGTGAAACACCACACAGTTATTCTGGCTCACTCCTTCCCCAGAGGGTTGGGGGAGAGAACTGGAAAAAGGGGAGGGGGGAATTTGTGGATTAAGACAGTTTAATTGGATAGAAAAGGGGAAATAGTAATAGAATTAGAATATACAAAAGAAGTGATGCACAGTGCAACTGCTCATCACTTGCAGATCAATCAATGCCCAGCTAGTTCCTGAGCTGTTGCCCCTAGTTTATATGCTGAGCATGATGTCATACGGTATGGAATCATATGGAATATCCCTTTGGCCAGCTGGGATCAGCTGTCCCAGCTGTGTCCCCTCCTTTCTTTCGTCCCCCTCCCTGCCTGCTCGCTGGCAGGGCAGGATGAGAAGCTAGCTGAAGAGTCCTTGACCCCTGCTTAGCAACTACTGAAAACATCAGCGTGTTATCAGCATTATCCTCATCCTAAACCCAAACCACAGCACTGCACCAGCTACTGGGAAGAAACTTAACTCTATCCCAGCTGAAACCAGGACAGATGGGCAGCCAGGCAAACAGCACGTGGCACGGGACAGTGGCAGTGGAGCTCTCGGGCCCAATCTCTAAAGCACTGCTCAAGCCTGTCTGACACTTGGTAGCAAATCCACCCCCTCTCCAGAGCTTGCCTCCAAGCTGTGCCCAGAGCAAGAGGGCTGCGTGCCGTGCTTAACCCTTTGCTAGCAACTACTGGACTTGCTGTTGTAATCAGGTTGCTTCTTGGGCAGGAGGAAGGCCGTGGGCTGTGCGGGCTGCGGCACAGACCGGTCACAACGACGGTCTAACGGCGTTCCCGCAGCGGCTCTCCCCTCGGGTGCTCCGCAGAGGCTGCCTTTGCCATTTTTGCTGCAAATGGGTCGTGGGATCTTCAGACTTGGTGCGGCCTGAGAACCTGCTTTTGCTACGTGCCCCTCTGCCTCAGGTAAGCAAGGCTGAGCCCCAGCACCGGGGACAGTCTGGGGAGAGGGATTGTTATTGTAAACCGGTGATGCACTTGTTACGGGAGCCTGGGCACCAGCACCCAATACAACAGAGATTTACAAATACCAACTCACAACCTCTTTGTACCTCTAAACCCAACGTACACGCTACGCACGCCGCATGACGGGACAAACCCAGCGTACTCGCTTAACGCTGTTAGTACAACACTGCTCTGCTGGGTGCTGCCAGGCCTCCTGCCAGAGGTGAGGAAAACATGTGGAATGACTGCCTCAGGAGTAACCCTGGGCCAAAAGGAAAGGGACAAAGTAAGGAAGATGCAGAATTCACACTGGAAAGTGAGAATCAGGCCAGGCAGCTCAGAAATGTTTTTCCTTACTATAAGGTGATTTAGCATCAGGCAACTTTCTTCACTTTTTGGTTTTATAATTGTGCTGCTGGAAACATCCATAGAATGAAAAATACTGTGGCAGGCCTGGGAAGAGCCCAGTTTCTCTCTGCCCGTGTTTCACTGCAGCAGGGGGACTGGAAGGCCACAGGAGCTGCACACCTGCCGTGGAGCAGAGGAAGGAGGGGGTCTGAAGGAGACATGCGGGGACAGATCTTCACCTGCTGCCAAGAAGTGACCTGCAGTACGTACTGCAGCAGCAACACGAGCTGGCTCACAGCTCTGGGCCCCCCATACCTCACTGGACGTAGATTCCCTCCGGAAAGGGAAGTGGAAATGCTTCTTGTAAGTATAAAACTACCTTCTGGTGTCTGAGTATCTGACACCTACTAGAAACAATACCCAAAACTTACAGAAATTACTGTACATTATCATCCTGCTCTCTCCTCTCTCTAGCTTGCTTGCTTTGGGCATTTCACAGCTCCCTGTATACCATGAAGAGACACAGATCATGACTAACTACCTGAAAGACACCTTCAGCAGCAGAAGGAAAATCCTCACAGATTTATGAAGAAATAAACTCTCCTGTCTTACACATCCAAAGAATCTTGATTAGTAAACTCTTTAAAATTAGCTGGGTTTCTTTTCTTTCTCTTTTTTTTTTAAGGAAGAAAAAGAAAAACAAAAAGTTCAAGTTGATGAGAGTCTCTGGATACCAAAAATGTGCAGCTTCTTCCTTCCTTTGTGCTCCTGTCAAGGATTGGCACACCAAAGAGAAGCCCATGCAAGGGGCTGCTGCACGGTCCAGAGAGACTGTACAGGTTTTGGACCCAACGGAGCAACGTTCCCAACTGTCCAGCAGCACGCGGCTCCAGCCTGCTCCGTCTCCTTGGAGCTAGAGGGTCACAGCTGATGGCAGCGAGAGCATAAAGCCCTGCAAAGCAGCACTGCCTCGGGAAGGTGTTCAGCTACACCAAATACCACTGGCATCGGAACCTGAACACTTCCAAAGCTTCTCCCTTGTTTTTCACCCGCTTCCCCTGACGCGCAGGGGAGTTTCGGGTGGCTGCACAGCAGAGGCAGACAGCGAACACGCGTGTTGTCTAAGGACGCTGCGCGCTTGTTCCCCCCGTGTGTTAACGCACAAAAGCCGGCGTGTGGCTCAGACTGACTCGCACAGCTGCCAGGTAACTAAGGGTCCTGGGTAATACAAGTAGGTACAAAACAATTGTGCAACACCTCCAGCCTCGGCTGAAAGCCCAGAGCCTCATCTACGTGAACCAAGTGATGTGCGGAGCTGCTGGGACTACAGACCCAAAGAAATAGCTGCCTCAGTGCCGACTGGAATAAATAAACGCAGCAAAATGCGATCAGCCGTAAGCAACAACGGGGCATTAGGCACCGAGGGAGCGGTGGCATCTTCTATAACACTGGGAACAGAAGAGATGGACAAGACACTGAGTCAACCTATGCACAGATGGATGTGTTCTCCTGTAGCACACCGTGTCCAGATTCCAGCAGGAAGAGATGGCTGTGGCGGCGTCTTCACGCCCACCTCCCGCTGGAGGCAAAACTGCGGCTGAAGGAGAAGTTGAGCTCGCCGTTTTTGTACTTTCCCCATGCTCCAAATGGCACTATGACAATCGTGCTGTTGTCTTCAGTGCCAAACTGTATTGCCTGAGAGAAGAAACAAATTGTCAGCAGCGGCATGCTGCTCGGAAAAGGTACAAGCGTCTGGCTCTACACAGGACAGCGTGGCCTGAGGCTCAAGACCTCCTTGCCCTTTCCCAGTCCTGATCATAGAATTATTTGGGTTGGAAAAGACCTTTAAGATCATGGAGTCCAACCATTAACCCCACTCTGTCCAGTCCACCACTCCACCCTATCCCCCAGCACCACATCTGGGTGGCTTTTAACCACCTCCAGGGGTGGTGACCCACCCCCGGCCCAGGCAGCCTGTTCCAGCACTGCACTCTGGTGTAGCCCAGAGCTTTCCATGAAGCCCGGTGAGAAACTGGCCATTTCTGTCTACGCTGATGACATGCTCAGCACAGTAATAACCTGCAGTTATAGTCCCACGCAGTTCAGTGGCTCGGGAGCTATGTAAGTTAATTGGAACAATGCCTGCCAAGGATGTGGCAAGACCCAGGGTAAAGAAGACTCTTAACTGGTGGGATTAGTGAATGTCTCAACCATCCCAGTTCAATTCACTTGAATGTGTGGTTATATACTTTGGGGTTTAAAACCAACCAACACAAAAACACAACAACAACACAACCCCACCAAGCATTTGGCGCCAAGAGAAGCCCTGGCGTTACCTGCTCGGTGACAACGTGAGCAGCTTCAGCAGGATCGTGGCACTGGTTAATGAAGTCGCAGATCTCCTGGCTGTTCACGATGAAGTTAATACCGTCTGTCGTGAGGACCAGGAAGCTGTCGTCTGCGTGATGCAGCTGCAGTGGAGGCACACGGGACGCACAATGATGGAGTGAGTGACACAAGGCAAATTAATTACCTTCTGGTTTGGGTTTTTGTTTGTTTGCTTTTACACTCTGCTGCAAAGCGCTTTTTCTGAGGGTGCTGCGTGCTCTCCTGCTTTCTGTGCGAGGACTAATGGACCCCCAAACCCTCGGCCCGCCAAAGCCTGCCCCTTGAATTCTCAAGCATCAACCAGACCGACTGTGTTGCCTGTACTGGAGGAGAGCATCTTAAGGTCCTTCCAGCTCTAGGAAGCAGCCCTCTGGATACATTGAGGCCACAAGACCAGAGGCATGTTACCCACTGAATAAAATGCTTCCTTAAACTAAAGATTTAAAGGAAGATATGACATCACTGCAGTCATTTCCATAAGATCCTCAGGCCTCCTGGGTGGTGTTTAATTAGGATCAAGTGAAAGTTCCCCAGGCCCTCTGAGGTGCACTGGGGAAAAGTAACAGAGTATGAGCTGAGAGGAGAGCCTTCCTGAAAAAGCAAAGGCAACTGTGGTGAGTACCTTCGGGGTGGTTCATTTGTTTTCTGATCAACTACAGCACTGTGGTAAGATGCATGCAACTGCCCTTTCCTCCTCCCTCCCTCCCTCCCCAGGGTGCAAACCTCTGTATTCTGCTTTTCTCCAAAGACAGCCCATCCCGATGGATCCTCGCCAGTGATGGTTTGATATCAGCATTAACCTCAAGATTATTCGATTGTATTGTGACAAAGGGGATTTAGAAGTTGATCTGGTTGAATTTAGTGTCAGCACCAGGTTCTTTTCTGCCCTATTAGGCGTTACTGACTCGATCATAATTGGTCTCCAGTTACTTCATCACAAATAAAAACCAATGCTTGGCCATCAGGTTTCACCTGGACACGTCATGTTGGTACTGCCACGTGTACCAAATACCTATGATGCCCCTTATGATGTCCAAATGTTGCTGTCCCTGTTAACCAAGCCTTCTTTTACCTGAACCCTTTTTGTTTCTGGCTGGGCTATCACGCCACTGTTTTTAAGATCCAAATCTCCAATGCTCCGCGTCATTGCAAGTCTACCATTCACATGAGGCTGTCCCAGACTGTTCCAGGCAATGAAGCCACCGCACTTCCTAATCCTGTCCAGAGGCACAAAAGAAAAAGCAAATGTGAGTTATGGCCACACCATTGCTCCTGTCTCTATCTGCAATTTCTGTCACTAGCTACTGGGTATGGAGGGCCTAAGCTGGGAGACAGGTTGACTTCTGCTTTTGGAAGGGTTTCACAGAAGGGATGTGGCTTGGTGCACTGTGTTCTGACCACTGCCTTTCTTTAGGTGTTGGCTCTCACTGGCCAGTCTTGAGCAAGTCTGAACTGTGTGGTCACAGCTCTGTGCAGTCCTGTCTATGCTGATCGTACTGCGAAGCAGCTCACGCTCATGCAGGGCCTTCTACATCCCCACTCCTCTCAACAGAGCCAAATCTACTGGAGCTGTGCCACTTTCTGCCAGCTCAGAGGTGGTCCTGGAGTTCCACTCTGCTTTCTTCCAGGCCCAACCCAGCAGCAGAACTCAAGCACATCCTGCCTGAGGCTGTGTCCCGGGGAGCAGCAGCATCAGCCGACAGGTACCTTTCCTTCTCCTCCTTTCTTTCCGGGGTATGGTCGATGGTGAGTTTCATGGCTTTTCCCTTTCGACACAGAAGAGCACGACTGTCTCCCACACTTGCCACAACGAGCTCAACACCGTCCCGGAGCAGAGCCACTGTTGCAGTGGTCCCAGAGTTCAGCAGAGTTGCTATAAATATCATATTAGAAACAGGTTTTAGCGCTGCTTCAAAGCATGGGACCGCTCATAACAGCAACAGTTTCAACCGGTAAAATGAAGACAACTTGTAGTCTACATTACCAGTAAGTAATTGCTTTTAAGTTTAAACTAAATCTACATATTAAAAAAACTAATAAAAAAAAAATAGAGCAAATGCGCATGCATTTAGGACTGGAGGGAGAGAGTGGAAATGGAAAGGGTGAGTATTTCTGTGCAACAACATGGCTCCATGCAAAGAGGGCAAGTGGAATAAATGCAGGACGAGGCACAGCAGCTTCCTTTCAGCTCGTCTGTCCCACCAGCTCACCTCAAGTCACAGGGTTATTATCCTTATCCCTGGGCACAGCGACTGCAGAGGCAGCCTGCTGTAAAGCTGATGGCTCTTCCCTTCTGTGAGGTGGTGGAGTGGGCAATTAACAGTAATTGTAGCTCCGTGTAATTCAACGCTAGATCGCTCCTCTACGCCAGTCTGTGGTGTCCTCCCAGGGCTGACCAGAGCTGCTTAAGAGACAGCGTGCTCAGCCAGCAGGCCCATAGCTGCTTCCAGAAAGGAGCACTGCTCCCTTCAGACCTTGTCACCTGGCTGGAGGTTCCAGTGCAAACATGAAGCTGGATTCTGCCTTGCCTTGTGCCTGCAAACTGATAGTGTCAGCTGGCAGTGGCTCTGTGGGCAATCTGCCCTGGGCACCCGTGAGATCACTTGACAGGGGTGTACAGTGATTGCCTAGAGGGAAAACAGAGCTCTAGGTGCTGTCTTTCTTCTCTTACAGGGTAAGGGAGTGAGCTGAGCTGACCGACTGTGTTCAGGGACCTGTCCGGATTAACTGGTGCAAGTAAATTTAAGGGTTTCTCACTTCCAATTTCTATGACACTTTTTGCAACAGTTCTATTTGCAGAAGGAAACACCAGGAGAGTTGTCAAGCTCTCCTTTTTGTTTGCTTTTTGAAAGGAGCAGTCCCATTTTACAATTAGTATCTTCCCATCCTGCAAATTATGCAAAGTAACCTAGTGGGAGGTGCCTGGAAAGCAGTTAACTCCTGCCGACCTGAGCTGTAACAGTAAAATGTCTGGCCAGGACAGGCTGTTGCCTGGAACACACTTGCATTCAGGGCCACTGCAGATCCCCTTGAAAGGCCCTCTGTAGGTCTCCTGCATTCTGGGATTTTCCAGGTTTTAAAAGCAAACCAATTGGAGAGGGGTTCGGGAGCTAATTTAGGAAGAGAATCCCTGGGTTTATTTCTGTTTTCACATGACTAACAGTTAAATGATCTTTCCACCACTGCTTCTGCAGAGTACAGCTACATGTGCTCCTACCTCTGGCCCTGCAGCCCTGACCCGGGGGAGGTGGGATGGTTCTGAGACTGGACTTGAGCCTGAGGAATGCCAGCCAGCTCCATCTCTGACCATACACATGGCATGACCGCCTGCCTGATACGGAACCAGCAGTGTGAGTGCTCTGGGATCCTGGCAAATCCTTTCCACAGCCCCGAGAGAGATCTCAGCATGCCGTAAGTAGAACAGGGTTGGGAGTAAATTGAAGTGCACGAAGCCCTGAAAGATGCATTGAGCCTTGTTGTGCAGCAAAAGCAGTGAGTTGATGAATCAAAAAAAACCAAACCAAAACCCAAACAAATAGTCACAAACCCACCTAAGTTAAGCTTGTGTTATTATTTAAAACAGGTATTATTACTGAAGTGAGGACTTGGTTTAGCTACGCAGTTAACCAACACGACAGTCGTGAACACCCAGCACAGTGACCCAGGTCACGTGCGGGCCTGTGTTACAGCTGCCCCCACGCAGGTTCTGACTGTCCAAGTTAGCACTGCCATCCCCTTCCTGACGTGAAGCAAGGACTAGGCCAGTGCAGGCTCACTTTGAGGCACATTATGAAAGTAAGATGCTAACAAGGACCAGTGCGATTAGAAATTTTAGTAGAGCCAGTAAAATACCTGTTTTAGCCAACAGTTAAATGAAGTGAAATGAAGAACCTATGTAAAACTACCTTTTTATCTCACGGAAAATAGATTTTATTTAGACATTAAAATGAATGCAGGACTGCTGCTACTCTCCCATCTCATTCCTTGGTTTTGGAGCTGTGCTGACAAACATAAGCAGTTTCTAAATAAGTTAAGATCCGTAGTCTTTTCATTCATTAATGACTGGCCAAAAGTTTCTGGGCATTCAGGTGAATTTTCAGCTTTCAAGTGTAAACTCTCATAGAAAAGAGCCACTATCACAAAATTAAAGGATGGTGCTAAAGAAAAAAAATGAAGATATTGTCCAGAATTGTGCTAATGGTCGTAGGGACTTCAGCATTATAAATGTTAAACACAGTTCAATAGCACTCCTTGAAGAATAAATGCTGCTCACGCTCTCTTCCTTGGAACCAGTTCAGGAACTGGGCAGGGGTGCAAGACCATGCAAGGTGTAGCAAGGCTACAAGCGTTATGTGATTTCTAGCACAGCTTGAAAACACGGGAATGAGGATGGGGTAACATCTGTAATGTTGTACTACAACTGCTGCTAGCTTATGTAATAATATCAAAATACATTGCATCAGCACATCTACTGCTTTTAACAGTTAAAGAGTTTACTTTGTTTTCCTAACAATATCACTATAAAACTAAGATCTTTCAATAGGTTCTTAACACTCACTGGACAACTTTAACTGCAAGTCATCTCAACTAATGTGACAAAGAGGATGTGGGAACCTTCCAGTAGTCCAGGCTAGGAACCGCTGGACTCCTTCACCTGGGACAAAATTAAGCAGATCTCTCTTTCCACTGAAGCCCAGCATATAGTGTCCAGGGCCTCCAGTTCTAGAGCTGCTGACCAGGTACAGTGTCTGCCACAAATAACACGCACACAGAGGCAAATAGGAAATTCACCCAGGGACTTTGTTCACACAAAATAAACCCGCAACACTGGAGACGAAAGAGTAAGGGCTGCAGAACAGGGGATGTGATCACTCTTGGGTTTGCCTGCACTGTCTTTTGCAGGTCATATGGCAAGTACTTGAGGCTTACACGAGTCTTTGGCCAAAGATAAATCAGCCTTGGTCTTCCATTCTTGCCTTCTTGCTAAAACTGTGTGACAAAACCAGCTTAAATTCAGACAAAACAAAAGCTACGTTCTGTTATTTTGTTGGGTTGCTTTTTTTTTCCTGCAGAGGTAATTAATCAACTAACCAATCAACCAAATATTTTTATCAATGCTAGAGGGCCAGCTGTCCTTCTATGGCAAGAGTGGCCGCTCTAAAGAACATCTTCAGTACAGAACGTAGCCCAATCTGTCTCCTCAGGATAATTTATTTTATACACATATTTATATACAGCACAAAAATGGGGAGTTCAAACCGTTGCCAACTAAAATGGGGCTGTCTTAAAGGCACTGAAGAGAAATATATGAATTGTTCTGACTCGTGGGAAAATATGCAAAATAAACACCCCTTTAATACTGTAATTAGTATCTTCAAATTTGATTAGGTAATAATCAGGGCCCTCGGATAAAAGGGCTGCCTCTGTCAGGTTGATGGACTTAGGAAATATTTAAGTACAATTTCTGCAGCTCTCCCTTTTCCTCAGTGTTGCAGGTTAACATATTCAAAGAAATAAAAATCATTCTGTTTGAATGGTAACTTAAAAAAAAACCAAACCCCAAACCCACTACGTTTAAACCATATTTATTTTGAAATAACTTTTGCTGTTTGCTCAGCTTAGTAAGATTGCAGGAGTGCCTTTCAGACATAGATACATCACTTAATACCCAGCTACGACGAAATGAGATGGCTATTCCAGAAGTGAGTGGCCAGTGTGATTAGCTGGATGCGCTGAACACGGAGGCTGATGGAAAGACTCCCTGTCCTTTTCTCTGAGTAGTGGACTGCAGTGAACAGAGGCAGTAGCAGTGCCCTGTAGGACCGCACTGGCCCGGGACAGGGTTTGTCTTTCATTTCTCCAGAGAGATGCTCAAATTTCCTCAAGCGCCTGAGTCCCTCCCTTCTTCCTGTCCTTGCTAAGCATGCTGTTTGCCCTCTGCATTTAGGTTTTATGGCTGGTCAAAAATATCAGAAAAATCCCGTCCACCTGTGTTAACAGTTGTCCCGTGGGTCATGATGTATTTCTTGAATGTGAGCTTCCTTTGCTGTGGCCCATACCTGAGTTTAGCAGTGATTTAAAAGTGAGTGGATATATTTAAATCCGTGAAAGTGAATGACAATACATTTGTGAAGAGATCTCAACCACCAGGCTTCAGGGCTCGGGCATATCTCTAAGCTGTTAATGATCAGCCAGGATTTAAATGGAGGACAGATTATCCCAAATCTGCCTACAGCAAGTTTCTTATCCTTTTGTGTGGAACAACAGGTACAGATCACTGTCAGGGGGGATGCTGGGCCAGTACAGCACTCCAGCAGCCCTAGTGAAGTGCACAGCAGACACAGTAACAATACCTGCAACACACACACACATATGGGGTGTTTTTACTGAAAGCTCACTATTGCACTGTGAATTTTCCATCTATAATTTCAAATATTCTGTAATTGTAAATTGACCTGCAAAGGGCCATGCCCTTGAAGACCTAGACAGGCCTTTTAAGAAGGCACATCTCTAGTTCTGTTAAATTCATGGCATTAGAATAGGTTTTTAATCCCTTACAATGTGTCAAACGCTATCCATGCAACTTTGGCTACAGGGATTTGTTGCAGGACGTAGGTTCCTTCAAAGACCCAGGCACACACTGTCAAAGCTGGTCGTGTGTTAGTAAAGACCTGAACATCCTGAACATGCAGTGTTGGGCTTTTTTCAGGTACAGTGAAAGGAGTGAGCCTTGGCAGGGCCATCTAACAAGATGAATTTAGAACTTTCCATTTTGTCAGCTATGGCCAGGTTTCAAAAGGTCAGCCTTGGGGAGCATCCAGCGTATCCCAGAAACCCAGTGTTACACAACCAGCCACCATTTTCAAGATCCTTTAGCAACAGTCTTGACTGTCACATCTAGAATAGCCACAGGGAATCAGAAATTTTGCTGGCAAACTGAATCACTTTGGAAGTAGGCTTCTAGCTAGGGCACATACCAATCACTGAAGTCTGATGTAGCTTTCAAACCAGCAGCAACAACAATATCCACACCAAGCAGTCAATGTAGTATTGAATTATTTTAACAACAGATATGCAAGAAGTTTCATTTGTTAGGAAATCCACGCTTGCCATTGCACCCTGTTACTCCACTTGTACCTTGATTTTCATCTGGGCAACCAGTCAAGAGCACTGGGCTCTTTTAGATCCCACTGGCTCCTGTAAGAGCTTGCAGGTGCTCAGCCCACCTGAGAAGCATCGAGTGCTTGCCAGAATGTGGCCCCTGAGAATGTTTGACCTCTGGTTTACTTGACCATGAGGTTTTTTTCAGTGAAGAGAGTTTGCCCAGTATCTTGGTAACTGTTTCAGCAGTTTGCTGGCATTTGTGCTTATTTCATTAAGCAGTGCTAATTAGTTAAATGATAGGGAAAAAAAAAATCCTATAAACAGTTCAAAGTGCTGAGCTTGCTGCAAAACTTGTCTGTCAAATATCCTTGTTATCCCGTTCCCTAAATCTCATGATCAAAATGCTATCATCAGAAACTGCTTTAGGATAACAGAATAATACACCAAGTACAGTTACCAATCCTTCTGAATGAGCTGCCCTGACACTTAAGAGGTCAACTTCAGTGAGCCAAACCAAGAGCTGTCCTACTAACAAAGGGGTGGGGATGGGGGCAAATAGCTCCTCATGTTAGCAGAAAGGGAAGGGGCTGCTCCAGGGCAGCCCATAAGCCTGTGTTCGGGTGCTTTCTTGAATCTGGGCTGTTAAGAAAACATATTTGCCAGGAGGCTCCTGGATAAAAAGCACATCTGCTCTACCGATGTGTCTCATGAGCTCAGTTAAAACTCACCCAGAGGTCAAAAGTGACTGTGGACTTTTTTAATCACATTGAGCTATTTTGAAAGGATTTCAATTAAAAACAAAAAAAATCATTTAAAAAAAAAAAAAGTCATTCTGCCTGCACCAGAGCTGGGACAGTGGTTTGGGTTTTGGTTTGGGGGTTTTTGTGTTTCTTTATAGTTCATTTTCTTTTAAGACTGGCTAAACTGACTCTTAAAATTATATCTCCTGGCTGAGGAAACTTCTGTGACAGAACTGGGATGGAGACCACCATCTCCCCTCCCACGTTACTCTCTGTAAGATCCAGTTGCTGGAACTGGAACTTCAGATTTCTCCTGACACATATTTACACAGAATTTGATTAACAGCCAGGACTACACAATTCAAAAAGGGCTGATGTCACCTTTACCACAGCCTTACCACAGCCAACCTTGTTTTCCTCTTCACTGCTGTTTTCCCTTTCACACTCAGCTACTCCTGTGATTCTGTTTGTGCAGAAGCAATATCAATTGTATTAATTTTAGCTTACGTTCCTTCTAAATTGCAGCAGTCAAGTTAGAAAGGGGAACTTTTGACACTGCTGCTTTTAATCCAGAGTAGTAACAGCTATAAAAAAACAAAACAAAACCAAACAAAATACCAAACAAACCTACCAAAAACACCAACAAAAACCCCTCCAGATTTCTCACACAGTAAGTTATGCTTCTTGCAAATCTAAATCACTCTGTGCTAACCTGACAAACGCTTCCCTTGACAGAATCATGGTAAGAGAAATTAATTGATGAACATGCTAATAACTCCCCTGGTAAACTTGATTTAGACTTTTTATAGCTGTTTTCATTTTAAGGAGGTAAAGCATAATTGTTTTGTTTGCAGTAAGTGATCAGAGCAAAAACCTATGTTAAGTAAAACTGTTTTCTAACATTTTTCTGGACATTTTACGGCAGCATTACTGAGCAAAGAAGAAAAACCTTATCCTCCCCACCTGTACCAGTGTAATATTTTTTACCTACCATCAGCAGAGAGACGAGCATGCCTTTCATAAGCTTTGTTTATTTCTAGAAAAGCTTTGTTCAAAACATTTTCCAAGTTCTCCTCCTCAGCAAGAAATTCTCTAGGAACAAACAAGGAAACAAAAAATTAACCATTTTTTTTTCCAAGATATATACATCTTGATCAATCTCTTCTATAGCCTCATCTCCTCTTTGCATGCACTGAATAATGCTGGTCATCAGGGAAAAGGGAATATGGTTTTGCCAATGACCTGCACTGGAAGCATAATCCTGTAATTTTGCAAATACATAAATTCCTCTTCCATCACCCTGGGATGTGACAGAGAAGAGCGTAAGCTGTAGGTCAGCAATCACAGAGATCTCATCTGCAAACAGTCAGTTCACACTCTCTCTGTTCCCGGTCCTTTCCTGGAAGGTGGGTGCGCTTGTATTTTCCTCTCCTGGGCTTGCTCGGTGGGGCAGGCACCGCACGGCGTAAGCAGTTCATAGCCCGTCTGCTGTGAGGGACTGCTCCAGCCCAGCGTTCCTGCTGTCCCGCTGGGCACGGTGGCTACATCACCTACGGGGCTTAGCGACAACGTGTGGCTCGCCGCTTCCCTTTCAGTCCTAAGGAAGGAATCTCTAATTTAATTGACACACATTCACTCGACGCACACTTACTTAATATATTTTTCCATGTACTTATCACAGAAGTCCGCCGCCGCTGCCCCGCCATGTCCATCGTATACTGCGAAGTACAGGACATCCTCCGTCAGCTGAGCATAATCAAACCGGTCTTCGTTCTCCTTCCGCTTCCCAATATGGCTAGTGCAGCCCACCTTGGCCAGGCTGACTTTTGGAATCGGCTTCCCATACTTTATGCTTGGTGGGAGGAGAATAGGTTCGTCAATGCGATTGTCCCAGATGCCAAAGGTGTCCCATGTCGTAGGTCGTCCGCTCCCGTCTGAGCCGAAGCGGGAAGAGCGGCGCTCGGAGGTGGAGCTGTAGCAGGCGGCAGTTGGATGCTTCTCGTCTTGCAAGAGGCGGGACGTCAGCACGGCTCTCCTCCTGACTTGATTCCCTCCGCTTCGTACCAAGTTAATTAAAGTAGCTGTTGACATAACTTGTCTTCGCAGGGAATAAAAGATACGCAGCTGCTGGACTGTCTTTGAGGACAAAGAGAAAACTGATCAGGAAACAAGCAGAGGAAGGGGAATTTCAGTTACATCATTCAGGAAACAATGTCACTCTGGGAGCCCCACCAGCCATGCATACCAGAGCACTGCCTAGAAGGAGCCGCACAGCACGCTGCCTGACTCACCCAGAAACAATCCTACACAGCCCACATCTCCTGGGAGATCAAGGTAAGGCATTTCTGCTGGCCACATGATAATGACATCCTGAATTTTTTTAAGAGGTTGTGATGTAGCAAAGCAGAGTGACAATGACTTTGTTCGTGTCAGCTAAAATAAGACTGCGTGAAAATGGGAGGTAAGGGTGGGAAAATGAGCTTATCAGGAGTGCTCTTCCAAAAAGTGCTGAAACATCTGCGCTGTGGCTCCCGGGGGGGAAGGTGGGAGAAACAGATTTGCTTAGATTTTAGAGTTTTTTCCTCTGCATTCAGTCGTGTCACATTTCTTGAGGACTGCAACACAGACCTGCGAAGTGAGTTAGGATTTTCTTAGGCTAAGAACAACCACTAAGAGCGTATCCATGGATGTGCACAACCTAGTAAGTCCACCTTGTTGAACCAAAGTCATTTGAACTTGACCGTGCGCTCACTGTAAACAACCACAGTAAAATTTTAAGGGCGAGAGTTCTAACTTAACTGCTTTAAGCTTGCTGAGAACAAAATTATGAGTAAAAGATGTTATATATCATGATAAAAGAATTAAAAAATATGGAGATTCGCAGTGAATGCCAGAAAGAGAGAGGCAGGCTGGCCTGACATAATCAAGCAGCAAAGTGTAACACGTGTAGCCCAGAGATGTGTAATTCTGGGCTGGAGTGCCCTGCCATCGTACTTTCCCCATGCTAGTTCCCACTGCAGCTGTAGAGCTGAAATGTTTGTTAAAACAACTCTCTTAAATTGCTAGACAAAATGTGAGTGCTTGCACAACATGCAGTCATTAAGTGGTTGCTTCGGTGGGAAATGGCTGTGACATGAGCTTTCTGGAGGCCTCCGTTAAACTCCTTGTTCACAACTCAAAGGATTTGGTTTAGATGCTCTTGGTTTACTTTTCAGGGAATTTTAAATGTTTCTTAGCACTTAAAGAGTAACTTGTCAACTGATGTGATAGGAATCACTGTTGCTGCACTAGATGAGCATAGGCTGGGCCAGGAGGTGAGTGGAACCGACCACTTGGAATGTTAAGATGCTTTCCATTTTGTTGTGGAGTGATGGCAACATCACACCTTTATTTTGATATACTTACAGGTATTTGAAAACCGATTGATTTTCTTGAGTTTCTTTTTCTTTTCTGTTACCCTTGCCTCTTAACAACAGCAAGTTAACTTCCTCCTGTGAAACACGGCCCAATCGAAAGCCTGTCAATTAACAAACCCCATACTTGGCTTCACTTCTGTCAGCTTGAAAGGAGAACGTGAAATGTTAGCTATATTTAGATTCCCTAGTGTCCACGGGAGGATTAATCCAGAATCCCAAGCTAATTAGTGCATTTATTCCCTATCAAATTCCACTCTCAAAAAACCTTTTTTTCCCCAGGTATGTTTAAATACTGATGGCAGTTTTTGCTTTTCAAGTGTCTCTTCAAGTCAGGAGTAGAAACCTGATCTTTAGTTTCTGTGATGTAGTTGTGCTTTCAGTCGGACATAAACCAGTTTGTGCTAGGAAAGCACAAACTGGTATGTTTGCAAACAGAGGGCAGCAAGCCTATCTGGGCAAAACAAGACCAAGGTATTGAAAAGGGGGGCACTGGTGTTAAAGCCAAAGTTCAAGAGAGTGTAGATAGAAATCTGTTCTGACATGCTCCATCTGATCCCGTTTCTCTTTAACTGTGTACAAATCGAGTTCCTGCAGACAGATATGGAAACAGAAGGCTTAAAGTGAAGGAAGCGAGCGATTAAACTGCAGTTCAGCATGCATGGTTCCCCTTTTACAGGCTGGCTGCTTAGCAGATGGAAATTTTCCAGACTGCTAGAAGAAAATGGAAAAAAAAAAACAACAAGAAACCCGGAAGAAAGAGAAGGCATATCTGCGGCCCCGGGGGATTAAAATATTTAAAAAGGAATTTAAAACTCTGAACACGTATAACTGCACTTGCCTTGCACGCTTTCCAAACCACACAGCTGGGGGCTGTGCTGTATGTTAAACTCGATTTAGATTATTTTGTCACCAATCAGAGGGTATTTTTGATCTCGCCCCCTCCCTGCAAACTCAACTGCACAGACAGCAGCAATTTTAAGAGGTTTCTACGGCTCTTTAGTGAATGCGAATTAGCCCACGCCCGAGCAGGAGGCGTTTACTCGATCTACACCAAAGCTCTGCAGTTAGCTCAGGCAGCGCCGTTCGAGCTCTGAGGGAAGCAGCACCCATCGCTTCCTTCCCCGCAAGCCCCTCCGGGACGGGGAGCCGCGTCCCTGCTGCAGCCTTCTCCTCCCGGCTGCAGCGAGGGGCTCGGCGGAGAGTCGTGCGGACAGCTCCGGGGACACTCCTCGCTCCTCCGCCGCTGCCTTTGGGCGCGACCGGAGTGCGGCCTAAACGGCGAGACCCGGCCCCGGCGGCCACCCCTGCGCGGCCCGGCAGCTGCAGCGGGGCGA
>JANHFX010005932.1:22301-68844 GCA_027560015.1 Chloroceryle amazona | reverse complement strand
TAGCAGCCCGTGAGCAATGACATAGAGAGTATAGAATACACAGTTTTGCTTCTAACCACATAACGATAAACTGGTCCTGGCCCCTCTAACTATGACATGAGTACACTAAGAAAAGAAGGCTGGAAAATGATGTGCGATAATATCTAATGTAGAAGCTCTGATAATTCTGTCTGATAATGCTGAAAGACAACAAAAAGATTTCCAGTATGACAATATTACATGTCTGCTGCTTGCTATAAAACACCAGGTTCAGAATAGTGTCATTAATCTTTGGTGTCTGAATATATCAGTGTCACTATTTTACAAGACAGGCTCACATTCTGAAGGAAATCATCTCATTATATATATATATGTATATATATTCAAATAACTTATTTGAGCCATGCAATTTTGTCATAAATAAATGTAATTTCATCACCAGACTCAGCACTTCTGGGTGACTTCTGTAAGGAGACCAAGCAAGAGACGATTCTGTCATGTAATTCATTCGTGTTAGTTTCCCATTTTCAAGCTGGACTCTCTTCACTATAAATCAGACAATACTTATATTGTACAGTACTGTGAAGTGATTTATAAAGATAATTAAACCCTATCAAGATGGTGCAATTGTTCGTTTTCAAACATGGTTTGATTTCATTTCAATTACTGAAAATGTATATAGGATACTTTAAGAATCTTTTCTCACTATGCATAGCTGTGCGAGACATTTTAGGTTTGGTTGCTTTTGTTTTTTTTTCTAGAAAAGCGTTAATCTTCCTAATTTTAACCATGTTTTTTAGGCCTGAGTGAGTTAAAGAGTTAGTCAGGAAGTGTGAAAATGTTGCTAGTCTTTGAAAAGTGGACGATGGTTTCCATTTTCTGGTATGAGCATTAAGAAAATGCATGCAGATGGCCTTATAATTGTCATTCAGTTCAGGTTTTACCATATTTATTCTTTTATTACTATAGTTTTTTATCAAGACTGTAATCAGGGTTATGAAAAACTCCTTAGAGTGCTGCCTGTTAGTTACACACTATGCACATGCACACAGCCATGTACAGCCACACAAGGCTCTGCAAATCCATAAGGATTTTGTCAAACACTTTATTCCCTAATTTTTGTTTGAAGACTGTCACTGGTCTTGCTTTAATAGGACTTTAATTTTTAAGAAATTTATTTGTTTATGTTTATTCTTTTTGAACTTTCCACTTGTACAATTCATAGGTGGCTTTTATAATTGACAGTAGTTTGAGAGTACTTATTTTTTGAACAAACTCATTATAGCATTCCTTGGAACATTTGAAACTATTATTTAAATAGTGACAAATATCTGAAAAGACTCTTAAAGCACAAGAATTCTCTTTTGGGCAGTAGAAAGTAGAAATGTAACTCAATCAGCCATGCAGGTGTATTGCATAGCTGATTAACTGAGTTCAACCATGATGTGGATCAGAGAGATTTGGGTTCATATGGTTTGTTTGGATTTCTAGAAATCTTCAAGCAAAATTCTTAAGGCCATTAAGGACACTACACAGCTCAGCTGATCAGTATAAATGTCATTGCATTCATACAATGACATTACGTGTTATGACAGAACATATTTGTTTTCTTAGTAGAGAGGGTGTTAACAGTGGAGTTCAATGAGGATGTATGTTAGAACCCATGCATTAATGTCTGATTTTAGAGGAGAAGCAAACAGTGAAGTGACAAGTCTTTCAAACTGTATTCAATTATTCACAGAATTGTGTGAAGAATTTCAGGAATACCGTAAGAAGCTGAGTGTTAAAAGGCTTGTGCAATCCAGTGTAGATCAATACGGAGTGCTGGACATGAAGAAAAATCTTAACCCTAGAAAAAGAAATAATAGCTTCTGCGTTGACCTTCATCACTTTCAAGGAAGATCTTGGTATCGAAATAGATTGTTCTGTGAAAACTCAGTGCTCAGAAGCTTGCAAAATCCAACACAATTGTTAGAAATTGTTAGAAAAGGAAGAAACCAAACAGACAACAGGAGTTGATTCAACTGCACAACATATTCGATATTAATGCCAGTCCTAAAGACAAATAAAATCTTATTACTTAGAAGGAAAGAAGATAAAACAGGACAGGAAGCATCCCACTTCCTTTGTAAGAATCATTGGTTCTGTTGTGAATACTCAAAAAGAGTCAGGTAGAACTGGAAGAAAATGAGAGAGGGATGGTGAGGAGAATGGCATGGCTCTGTGAGGTTAATAATCAGAGGTTCGTATGCCTGAAAACAGATGACTGAGGTGTGATATCATACAGTTATGAGTAGTATAGAGAAAGTGAATGAGAAGTGGTTATTCCCTGTCTTGCTGTAAAGAAAGTAAAGAATGTCCAACAAAATTTTAAAAAAGCAAGCAACCCCCCCCCCCCAAGAAACAAAAACCCCAAGCAAATAAAGAAAACAACCAATAACCCCCCCCAAACAAACCACTGAAGTACCACCTTTTTAATGTAATAGTGTCATTAAATCACAGAGCCTGTTATACCAGAAATCTAGAACGGCCAAGCAGCTGAATGAATTGAAGGTGCAATTAGACGAAGTAGTGGAGGACAGGTTCATTGAGAGGCCAGGTGTGACCTTGGATTCAGGAAATCTCCGAAACTTCTTGCTGTTGGGAGAATGTTGTGGAAAATACCACTCTTAGACTTAATGCTGTCACTTTTTCCTCAAGCACCTGCTACAGGTGTTGGAAACAGGGCACTTGTCTAGCTCTATCTTTAGTTTGATGAAGGAGTCATTCTTAACTGCTTGTTGGAACAGCTCGGCTGCTGAAACCTAGGGCAACAATGGTGATTATTTTATTTTTTTTTTTGCAGGCCAACATCCTTCTTACTCCGTTTTGCTTCTCAAAGGAACAGTTAATAATTTGCCTTTTATGTGTAAAAGGCATGCATTTAATCATGACTAATGTGTGATGAACTGGGTAATAAAAGATGTGTGCTATCTAGACATAAGGAAGCTTCATATCACTTTCTCAGTGCTTCTTAGACCAGGTCACATCCGTATGCCTAGCTTTATTGAATAACAAATTCATGTTTTGGAATTTTTATGGGGGAGACCCAAGATTCCTTTTTCCTAACCAAGACTTTTTTTTTTTTCACTTGAAGGCATTATGGATTCCTTTCAAAACCGCTCATATTCTACTGAATTCAAATTTCTCATCCTCAGAGCTTTTTAGGGACAGTCATTCCTCTCTCTTACGTACACGCTATTTATCGTGCCGTGCTGAGCACACTGACAAAATCATAATCCTCATAACACCGGCTGATAGGACTTTGTTTTTCTCTTGAGGCATTGGGTGCCCTTACAAGCCCTGTCTTCAGGCTAGTGCTCCAATGAAATCAATTCCCTTTCAGTCATAATGAGGATTATGCTACTCTTAATTCGAATTTCCAGTTGGAATCTTTTTTATATCCTGTTGCACAGAGACACCTAACCATCATCCTCTGCAACTCCTTAATCAGAGGGTATACATATATACAGAATTCATTACCATATCACCAAGCTTTTCCTGGTAATGCACATATGTATTAGAGTTTATGGGCACCATTTCTAAGCTTGGGTTACTTGCAGTGATTGGGGGGGGGAGGGTGAGGAGGGCCATGGGGCAGGCTTCAAACCCTGGAAAGTTGATCATCATTTCAGGGATTAACTGATACATAATTATGGCTAAATAAATCAAAGGATGAGCATTTATCTCGTGTAGACAAGTTCCCCAGGCACTGGTGAGTGAGGGGCTCACACTTGCCAGAGGCTGGGGTGTGTGGGGAAGGCTGGGAGGAGATGTGTTGGCACAGCTGCCCTGCCACCTCCTAGGCTGAGGGGTTCCTTGGTGCACAGGGTGGCTCTTGGGCTCCAGGCTGGAGGGTTTGGGTCTTTCTCTAGACCACTTAGTCCTGAGTGGTTTTCATTTTCTTGGTGTTCATCTCAAAAACTTTTAATTTGTGTTTCATTTTTGTGTGACCTTTCTGAACGATGGGAAATTCTCCCCCTGCTAACTTTGAGTGAGGGCTTTTTGGATTTATGGGTTTATTCTCACTACAGAACCTGAAGTTTTTCAAGCTATATTGTTATTCATAGACTATTTTAAATTACGTTATAATGCCCTGCAGTAGGTTCCCTTGAAACATCAAGATTGCAAATTCTTGTATTTGTAAAACACCAATTGGAAAGGAACTTGCTTTTTTACCAGGATAGATTTTCTACAGAAATTATGAACATGAGTTGCAAATTCTTTTGGAGAGATTTTCATATTCAAAGAAATTAGAAATATTTAAAGTATAACGAATACACATAGATGTATCAGGACCCCTTTACTAGTGATAGTGTAAATGTTTCCCAACCACGATGGGTTTCTATGGGCTGTGGTTTTGCTGTCCTTATCCAGGCTGAGATGCGATAATTCTATTGAAATCCTTGAAATAACTTCCAGAGTTGGGATCTACTTAAGTGATTAACATGACAGAGGCTGACCTTTAGGGTAAGATCCAAAGCCTGTTGCTGCTGATAAGAATTTTCTATGTACCTCTGTGGTTGCTTTAGATCAATGTACTTTGGCTGGTGGCGTTTGTGCAGATGAATGTTGAGGAGAGTAATTTTTTGTTTGACTTAAAGCTGTATTTAAATCAATTTTCCATCTTTTTTTTTTTTATTTCAATGTGAGTTTGGTATTAGAATTTTTTTGCCATTAAAATGCCATCTAATTTTATACAGATGCATTAATTCATACTAGAATTTATCTTTCTGTTATTAGTTGTATTTTCAGAATTGATAGTAGTCTGCATTGCTATTCAGTCAGTCTCACCTGAAGTTTTCACTAATTCCTAGGGACGAAGTAGAAGAAAAACATCATATGAGGCACTGAACAGTTTGCGTAAACAGTTCTTGAGATAACTGTATCTATTTTGAGTTCCCAGTAGACACTTTAAATTAGCATGAAAAGCAAGATTATTATGGGTTTGGGTACTTTGATGATCTAAGCTCTCAAGACATTGAATCCCTTTTTCACAAAGCTTTTGTTTAGACTCCCTCACTTCATGGTCTGTCTTCCCTTACTTATCCCTCCCTCCAAACCACTTGAATCTAGAGTAGGCAGATCATATGCTACTGATGGTGTAGTGCTTGAATGGATAAATTCTGGCATGTCAAATGCATGAAAATTACAGTGAATCACTGACAAAATGTCCAGCCAGTAATTATCCCATGTATCACAAGCTACTTTAATGAATCACTACAAATACTCTACTGAGGATCTAAACCAGCTGATGGTGGTAAAGAATTTGACCATAGGACAGTAGACTGTCCCCATCCTTACTTTAGGGTGCTGTGCTTCTGTTCGGTACATTTGAACGTTGTGCCCTTTAGTGACACATCCTCATCAAGAAGATAGAATTGACTTTTTATTTTTCCCAACCTAAAGCTGATTGTGTTAGCTTGGTGACTTACAAAGTGGGGTTTGAATTTTGAATAATTAGATGTAGATTGTTCCTTTTCATGCCTACCACTCACTTTGCTTAGAGGACACCAGAAGGACATGGCAGAAGGCAATCCTTTGCACCCATCCTCAGCAAGGCTATGTGGATCTGCTTAAGTGAACTCAGAAGCATAGATGACTCTCCCAGTCTTATGGTGCCTTTCTGATATACGTGTCTTTGAATTTTTTGTAAAGATTTTGGTCATTTGTTCATTATTTTTTCTTGCAGGATTTTCTTTGAAAGAAGTGTTTCTAAAGCCTCTATTAAGTAGCAGCTTTCACTGAGGCTATTTCAATTTCTGCAATACTTCAGCCTTCAGAATGTGGTTTTCAAACTCTCGGTTGAATCAGCCTGGAAACAGATAATCTGAAGTGACTGTTTAGAGAAATAATTATTTTTTCCCAGTGGTCTAGAGTGAAAAATATGCAAATATGCATAAAATGAGCTCATTTGGAAGGCACTGAGCTTTAATGAATAACCATTTATATAACAGCAAAATAAAGCAAATTAAAATTTGTTGTGAACACAAGCTCTTTTAAAAGAACAAATTAAGTGAACATACTGAGAGTAGAATCAAGGCACTGGAGGCTTTAATAAGCCTGTTCTCTGCATGAGGAGTGCTGAATGAAAGAGGAATCAAATAAGACCTTCACAGAATTGGCACCAAAGTATTTTTGTTTCTAGCCTAACTCTATCCAGCGTAATAGCCTGCTGAGCTTGAAAGCTTACTCTTGAGGTGAAACAGTGAGGAAAGTTGATCTTTTGCCCATAAATCCTATGCACAGATTTCCCCCAGAAATGGCAGTTGCACTGGAGGGTTTGTTTGTTGTTGCTGCCTCTGTATCTGGAAATTAGCATCAAACTGAACATTCTGTGCTGTACAAGGCTGGATGGTTTTAAAGAGAAAAAAAAAAAACAAAACAACCAACCAAACAAACAACAGCAAGGAGAAATTCCATAGTTAATAGAATTTATCAGGAACAGTTATAGATCAGTATGACTCTTGGGTTTATGTGATTATTTTCTCCCTGGTACCTGGAATGTTAAATGTCTTTATTTAGGCTACCTTTATGTAAATATTGAGTCATCTTGCATATCATGAAAACAAAGATGTATGGCAAATCATTGCTTTTTACAGCAGAAGCACAGCAAAAAATCCATCCTCAAAAGAATGCATTAGCCTCCCTATTCAAAGTGGTCAAGTTGTCCCCAAAATTTCCTTCAGCTAGTGCAACTGATGGATGACACAATGATCTGTCTGAAAGCGCTTATTTCCATTTTTTTGGTACATTCTTTATGAGATCAAATGAATCCAGATTAATAGCACTATAAAGCATGTTGTAACATCTTAAAATAAAGCATGTACCAAGTAACCTGAGCAGGAGGTTGAACCAGATGCCCTCCCGAGGTCCCTTCCAGCTTTAACTTATTTTGTGATGCTTTCCTTGTGTTTGATAGAGCTGATTCGCTGTTACTAAAAAAAAAAAAACAGAGAGAAAAAGTGAGAAAAAAATTGGAAAACCTGAAATTTCTGCTGCGTAGCTAACAAGTCAATGAGAGGACAGGACACTTGTAGAGCAGCACAAGATAAAGCCTGTATAGAAGCCAAGGCAGAGAGGTTTATATAATCAGGAAAAGAAGAGGACGACTTCATGAAGTTTATGAGATATTAGTATTTTTATCTGGTTTAGATAATAGACAATAGGTATTTTAATTTGTCATGTTGTGGAAAATGTTTGTGGATGGATAAATGGCCTGTTAAACTTAATTTAAAAAGTTCAACTTTTACTACCAAGCATAATATTTAGTTCATGTTTGTGGCTTTTTCCTTTGATATATGTTATTATATAAAAATTGCCTAACAAATATCAGCCAATTGCTGACTGTACCCTTAAGCTGATTGTCACAAAAGGCATTTATTTGATGCTTAATCACAATTTATGTTAGTGCTAGTAACACTTACTCCAAACATCTGGGCTGCGGTAGTGGGGCCTTTCCTCCAACTGTGCAAGTCTTCACTTTGGAAAACAGAGCAAGGGGATGTCCACTTTAACCTACAGCAAAGCTTTTGCAGCATCAGGATGTGATGTAATTCACTTGGCTTGCAAATTTGCACCTCAGTTCTGCTGGTCCAGCTAGCAGATGGTCCTATCTTGTCTGAATAAATGAGATGAACAGGCAGAACTCGTGTGAAGAGCAGTGCATTTGTACATCCCTCTTTGAAACCTCCACTGCCTGACAGTAGAAAATCATGCCTTTTCACCTGAAACTTCTTACTGGTTTTACACTGTGGTTAGCACTTCATAGTGGCGTGCCTAGATTCACTGTCCTTAAGGGGATTGCATTGCTAATTTTCCATTTTCTGTATTATAACAGCTGGAAACAGTGAGAGCGAGGGCCAAGAAGCAGTGAGGAAAATACAAGAAGAAACTTTGACTGGAAAAGGTACAATACTATATCCACTTCTTTAAAGAACTCTTTATTGCTCTCTTTTTGCTGGCATCTTCTTTTATGTGAGGTCTCCTTTAGTATTGCTAAATGGTTTTTAGGTTAGGGAAACTAATTCTTAAAGTAAATATGACACAGGGGTAAAATAAGTAGGATATTTTTTAAGAAATGTTTTCAGTTTTGTTTGACTTCTTTACTGTGTGTCCTTGCAAAAGGGCTGCCTGCAAGTTACAGTCTGCCTGCTTGTGTCTGTGTGCATGATGATTTAATAGCTGGGCAGAAAATCAGAATGCTAGTCATTTCTGCTAAGGGGAGGATGACAGCAGGTAAGAGTGGGTGTGTTCTTTTTCATTGCTGGTCTTTCCTCCCATAAAAAAGTGAGGGGTTTGGGAGGTAAGAGGCTCCTAAAAGAACAAGTCTACCCATCTGGGTTATTTGACCCATGTCAAGACCTTATAATCCTTCACAAAATAAAACTGTTTTCTTAAAAATAGATGGACCTTTCATATCAAGCCAAAATTCCTATATTTTTGTGAGTTTTCCATTTTTTTCTTTTAATCTGCTGAGCAATCACCAGATCAGACTGAGAGAGTCATAAGGAGAGCATAGGTTGATAACTATGAGAAAAAGCATATTGTGCACTATCTCCTGTGCGATTGTAATTTGCAATTTATGATAAGAGGTTAGTGCATCTAGCATTTCCATCTCTTGGATTCACTGGGTGTAGTTCTAGTAGTGCATAATGATTCACTGCTTCCACTTTGATGTATCATTTCTTGGCAAAATAATAGGGCAGTGCTGCTACTCCACCCTATTTAGGATCTTCATGGCTTCTTCTGAGATCTGATTCTGGTTTTGTGCCTCTAATAATTACTGTTATGATGATCAAAATACGTTAATTATTGTGTTAAAAAACCCTTTCATTAAGATTTATCTGTTGACTTAAATAAATGTGCACCCATCATAGCCTCAGGATGCATGTATGCTAGTTAAAAGCATCATAAATTGAGGAATAGTCAGAAGGATCATGAAAGGAAAAAGGTAATTATTACATCGTTTAAATCTTTTGCTGGAAGTTTCTGTACAGAGAACAAAACCATTTGGAATTAACTACATCATGTGGCCTGCATGAAGCTGAATAAACCAGGGTCTGTCTTATTTTCTCCTATCTGTGTAATCACAGGCTTTTCTAGCACCTCAGTTTTTCTTCATTCTTCTGAATGAAGTGAACCTTCAGTTGTAAACTTTGTCAAGGTACAGCTGGCAGTTTGAGGAAGCTGAAGGTGTATCTAAAGTGAAATGAACTTGTTCCTCATTGTAATTATAGTGACTGTGGCTTTAATAATCTCAGGTCCTGCTAGATTTGGTGTAAAAAAAATAAAATTAAAATGGAAGAGTATTTCCTTTTCAGAATTTCTCACCAATTGAGGGATATTTGTATTTACAAGTGCATTATCCCGTACAAAGGACTTGTGCAAGTCTGAGCAGCCATCCTGTGTTACTGCTTATCCAAGTATTTGCATTTTGCATTGTAATGGGATGTGTGTGAAGATACTGGGACCAAGACTGGTCTGTGCAAATCTATCACCTTTCTCAGAAGCTACAGTTCAGTATCTGTTCAGTTACTGCATTAAAACGTAATCAAGTTATCTTGATTTTCTTTTCCTTCTTTTTTTGAGCATTTTTCATGGCCCATACAAAACAGAAACTGTTCCTATCTGGAATACTGGACTCATGAAGGAGGACTACTCAAAACAGTATTGCTGGGCAGCCAACACGACTGGGTTGAGACAATATAGCTGTCCTTTTACTACAGACAAACTATATGAGTGGATGACATCAGTTTGCTATCGAGATCTCGGATCTCTAATAACAAGAAGAATCTCTTTGCTTGTTAGCAGATTAGACAGCAAAGGAGAGCAAGAGACCTTGTCCCCTCCTTGTTGCCTAGCTGAGCCATACATAGCACAAACATCCCCAGAGACAGCTCTGGGAAAAGGCCAGGCTTGTTGGGTGCACTTAATTACAGTGTTTTTAAGGCAATACAATCCTTCTGCATCTTGGCCCACTGTCTGTCTGGGGCTCTGTCTGCTATCTAAGGGCAAGTAGTTATACTTGACATAGTCTACACTTTCAGGATGAGTGAGATTCACAGCAGTGTGCTTGCTGAGCACAGTACAGAAGTGATGCCTACAAAGCAGCTGATGAGAAATAATGTGTTAACAGTTTCAGAGGAGGATGAAGAAGGATTTTTTTTTTTATTAGAAATAATAAAAAGGCTCTGCACACAGGTGATGCTTTTTTTGCAACAATATGTTAGGCTATGAGGAAAGGACTGACAAAATTTCTGAATATGGGTAGGCAGGAAGCCTAGTTTCTCATTCTGCAGACATTCAAACCAAAGCCAATGCCAAAAGATGGTAGAGTACTGACTGGAGAGGAAAGCAGTTGCAGCTGATCCCCTAAAAGGCAGCAATGCTAAAGGACACAGAAAATCTAAGCAATGTATCATATCAGCTCTTCCACACATCCATCCTCTCCCATGCTGCTACACAAGAAACCTCCTTGTTTCCTCTCCCTGCAGATTCCAGGCTGTTTAGGTGTCTTGCTTGGTTTTAAGTCTCTGTGCTGAGTTACTTATGGCTAGGTGTAAATAACGAGGAAGGTCATAGGCAGCTCAGTGGAAGAGAATATGGTACAGGTCCTTGGGTCATGATAGACCCAATTCACTTGGCTGTCAGAACCTCCTCCATGATAAAGCAATCAAAGCTTTCAGATATCCAGAACAGAAGTAATGCTGCATTGTCTTTAAAATTATCACAAGGGCACTATTTCCAAGAGACCAAGGGCAACAGATTGCTGTGCTCTGAATCATAAAGCTAGAAGAAGCCAGAATGATGTGGGCATTTATCTTGCTTCCATTTGTTAAATTGGGAACTTGTGTTGCTAATAGTAGCAATTATATGGCTCGGAAAATTGTTGATGGCTAAGGATTACCACAGAGATATTCTAATTGTGTGAGTCTCTGTAATTTACACATAGGGTGTGTCTGTGTTCGTGTATTCATTAGTTAGAACAGGAGAGCGCTTTTCAGGCAATGCTCAACTGTTGCCTGCTTGCTGAGCACAGGTTCACCCCAGGAAGGGCACCACAGGTCCTGATCTGGGTTCTCTTTGGACAGAACTAACCTGGGAGGTGAGTTGCAGCAGTAACAGACCATGTAGTACATGGGAGAAAACTTAGAGTTTATCTGAACCAAGAGACCCAATGACATGTAGAAGTATCTATGTCAGGTCTCTGGCAGAAAATGAACTCATAGAGATTGACTTCTCTTGATCCAAACTGCTTGCTAATGCATCCATAACTGTAGTTACCAGTTCTGAACCAACTAGATTAAGTTATGGAATTGGAAATTTTCTGTGATAAACTCAACTCTCAATGATACTAGAAAAAAATCTTTCCATGTACATAACAGAGTATATCTCCTGACTCAGTTACTCTGCAGAGTTTACATCTCTGCAAATGAAAGCTTGTTTTAGCCTGATGATTACAAACATACAAATGTTGGAAACTAATATATAAACATGAATGAAAGCTTCATTCATTCCAGCACAGGTTCATGAATGCCAATGGAATCAGCAATTAGCAAAAGTTTATGCATAAATATCATTTAGCATAGTACCAAGGAAAGGCTCTCACAACTGCAGTGTAGGAGCTAGAGTTGCAACTAGACTCAAAGGAGAAAAAAAAATTAAAAGTTAGTTAAAAAACAGGGTGTAAAAGTCATATTAAGCACAGACCTCTTCAAAAGGAAAAGCCTGTGTTTCATCTCACCCAACATTTTTGTGGCAATTCAAATAAAACCACAATTATAAAACTACGCACTAAATCCACAGCATTCATGAGACTTCCATTTGAAGCCAGGTGAGAAAGGAAAAAGAGACTTTCTCCCTTGGAGTCAGAGGAATGCAGAGGTTAGCACGGTGGCAACCAAATCATGCCACTTGCAGTCTGACCCACATCAAGACAGCATGGGCTAAGGAGTGGGAGGAATGGTATCACCTTAAAAACACTGCAGTTCGCATGCATTCAACAGGCATGGCTCTTTCCCAGAGCTTTCTCTTGAGATATTTGTGCTACATATGGCTCAGCCACGGAATTAGGAGAGGGCAAGGTCTTTTATTCCCTCTTGCAACATAACCTGCTAATGAGCAAGGAGATTTTCCTTGTTACTAGAGATCAGAGATTGAAGAGTTTGCCCAAAAGAAGACGGGATAATCTAGCTGATAAGTACCAAGCATGTTTTTCTGCTCTGTATCAGTCTTTCTCTGGCTTTCCTCTTCAGGCCAGAGGAAGTCAGCTGCTGAGAGTTCCCAAATTCACAAACTTTTAGATTTGTTTTTGCCCAAGAGTCAGTTAAAATGGACACAAATGTCACTCGGGGCTTCTTCTTTGACATGGTATGTCAAAGATGTCATTATAGAACTGATCATCCAAGCGGTCAAAAATAGTTGAAAATATTTGTGGTTGAGACATATTTTCTTATGTGTGCATGAGCATGTGTGAATTTATGCTTGTTTGTGTCAGATTTGCTTTTCATGGTATAGTTTTGAGTTGTAAAAGTGTAACATCCTGAGCTTGTGGCAAGATCTGATGTTGCTACTTTGTCTTTTCTACCACATCCTGGCATTGACATATCCTTTCTCTATCACTGCTGATGCTGAGGGACCTGTAGGATTAGTTTAAAGAGTTTCCTAGCAGTCACACTGCAATTTCCATCATGCTGGTGCATTTATCTCCAGTACTTAGCTTTGGCAGGTCGAGGGCTGCCCTCTGATAGAGTTGTACAACTGAACACCAGGCTCATGAAGACATCTTGAAAGACAGGGTGGTGATATGAGCAAGGAGTAAAGAAGTCTCAGTCTGACAGTATGCCACATTGCAGGACCCTGCATGGAACTGCAGAGCTCTTCTGCTTGTCACTTGATGACAGATATAAGAACCTTGCTTAAACATTAAGATTTCTTTCTGTAGCCTCATGTAAAGTGATATTTAAGCTAAATGAAAATATTTGAATCTCAAAAAATATTGTCTGAGTTAAACTAAATCTAATTCTGTAAGGACTGGATCCTCCATGCGCTCAAGGGATAGGAGACTTTTCTGGAATCCAAGAAAGTAATGCAGGGGATAATTAGCAGGGGCTAATACAGTTGCTCTGTGCTCATAGCCCTTATGTCCCTTACCCAGTAAAGTTGATGACTTTTTTCTCTGTATTATGCAGGGAAGATTTTAATCTACAGAAAGGAATCTCCAGAGCCCTCTGATAAAATCATTTAGGTGAATACTTTGCAAATCAATTGTCCTGCTTTTGTGTTTGTCTTACATAATACTTTGTTTCAAACCCATGGCTGAATTCATTAGGCCTGCTTGCTCATATCTTTTTTGTTCTCCTTTTGCCTTTTAGCAAAACATGTTACAATATTTTTTCCCCTCAGTGCTTACAGACATTTAAAACAATAGAGAATTCCCCCCTTTTTTCTTTGTGTTTCTTAAGAAACCTCGGAAACTGAGTTCTCATGTTAGCAGAATGTCAGTTCAGACATTAAGAGCAGTATGAATATGGTTCACTGGACTAAAGATGAGCGGCAGATCTGGATAGTGAGATGGAGATAAAGTCTTTCTAATATATAATGTATTCTTATTGCAGGCACAAGCTCTGCCTATTAGTTCCCTAAATTCCCATTTCCATTGGAAATGGGAAACATATTTCATTAACAGGCTCTGCCACTAAGAAACATGATTTTCTCTTATTTAAATTATTTCTAATTGAAACTTAGAGACAAAGAAGTGCACAGGTATAGCTGCAGGCAGAATAACAAAGTCCTTTCAGATGTCTTGAAACGATTTTCTGACTGTAAATCACTGAAGCTTTGTGTGACTAATGGGACCGGAGCTCCTGAGGTTAGGATTTTGCTGATTGTGCTGCCCTACCGAAGGTAATCTGGAGAAAAGGAATTTCAAAATGCAATTGCCTCTGCGAGGCCTAAAAAAAGCTCCTATTTCACCCTTTTACAGGATTTTGATCCTCTTTTGTATGCCTGTAGAGCTATGATGTCAAGCAGTAGCTGGCTAGAGGTGCTCCTGGGTTTGACACCTCCCATAGTTTGCCATTATTTTTTCCAGCTCAAGCAGTGGTTGCAGGCAGGTTGCAGGAGCTATTTCCAGAACTTGTCTGTTCTCAAGAAAATTGCCAGCAAATACTGAAAGACAAAGCCAAGAAAAAGGCAATTTGTTTTCTCTCTGGAATGCTTTCATATCTCTCTTCCAAGATCTACTTTATATAGTTCTATCTTCCATGAGTTACATGTAGGGCTTTAGAAGTTAATGTACTCATAACAAGTGGAGTATTTTCTGTGCAAATACCATTGGGTTCTGTGCTAGGGATCCAGCTGCCAGAGGCATTGAGAACTTCCAGCCTGCAATAAACATGGAAAAAGCAGAGCCTATATTTGAAGCACCCATGGGATGTGCATGTTACCTTCCAGGTGTGAACTGTGCGTGAGCCAACAGACTGTGGTCCACCTGAGTGTGCGGGCAGTGCTGGTCTTTCCCCTTCAGCTCCATTCTGCCGCAGTATGGCAAGGCTTCAGAGGTTGCACAGCCATAAAGGAGCCTCTGCACCTCTGAAGGGGAAACACTAATGTGTCCATGCTTAACTTGTGTTTCAAGGGCCATTTTTCAATGGCAAAGAATCAAAGCTGGATAGATGTCCCAGATTTTGAGTTACGAGCCAGACTCTTCTCAGTGGTGCCCGATGACGGGACCAGAGGCAGTGGGCACAAACTGAAATGCAAGAAATCCCATATAAAACAGAAAAACCTTTTCTTTCTTAGCATAAGGACTATTGAATATTGGCACAGGTTGCCTGGAGTGTTTGTAGAGTCTTCATCCTGAGAGATATTCAGAAGCCATCTGAACAGATTCCTGGGCAACTGGCTCCAGGTTGACCTGCTTGAGCAGGCACTGGGACTGGACAATCTCCAGAGCTGTCTTCCAGCCTCATCCACCCTGTAACTTTGTGAGTCTATGAAATTTTAGCAGCCAAACCCACATGAAACACCGTCTGCTTCGTTTGTCCAGCCCTGACTACAAATACTGTAATGTACCAAGTTGTGCAGGTGTGTTGATCTTCTTGAAGGTAGGGAGGCTCTACAGAGGGATCTGGACAGGCTGGACTGATGGGCCAAGGCCAATGATACGAGGTTTTAATAAGGCCAAGTGGTGGGTCCAGCACTTGGCTCACAATGACCCCAGGCAATGCTACAGGCTTGGGGCAGAGTGGCTGGAAACTGCCAGGCAGAAAAGGACCTCAGAGTGTTGGTGGACAGATGGCTGAATAAGAGCCAGTAGTGTGCCCAGGTGGCCAAGAAGGCCAATGGCATCCTGGCCTGTATCAGAAATAGTGCGGCCAGCAGGACTAGGGAAGTGATTGTGCCCCGATACTCAGCACTGGGGAGGCCACACCTCAAATCCTGGCTTCAGTTTTGGGCTCCTCACTCCACAAAGGACATTGAAGTGCTGGAGGGTGTCCAAAGAAGGGCAATGAAGCTGGGGAAGGATCTAGAGCACAAGTGTTGTGAGGAGTGGCTGAGGGAACTGGGGCTGTTTAGTCTGGAGAAAAGGCTCTGGGGAGACCTGAAAGGAGGCTGTAGTAAGGTGGTATTCAGTCTGTTCTCCCAAGTAACAAGAAATAGGACAAGAGGAAATGGACTTAAGAAGCACCAGGCGAGGTATAGATTGGATATTAGGAAAAAAAAAACCCACACTGAAAGGGTTTCAAATCATTGGAACATGCTGCTCAGGGAAGGGGTTGAGTGACTGTCCCTGGAGGTATTTAAAAGGCATGTAGATGTAGCACTTAGGGACATGGTCTAGAGGTGGCTTGACAGTGCCATGTTAATGGTTGGACTTGATGATCTTGAATGTCTCTTCCAACCAGAATGATTCTGTGATACCATGATTCTATACACAGATTCCTGGACTGCAGAGTCTTCAAGAAATTGTATCAGTGTTCACACAGTGCCACTAATAAGTCTCTTTCGCAAAAATAGTGGTAAGAACAGCAACAATTTGATCATAATGCAGTCTTAGGAAATGGGCATTTGAAAAGAACTTTAGAGCACTGTAAAAATAACCCATCTGTGCAGGTAAAACCTCGTTCTATGGAAACAGAGGGAAGTAGAAATGCTGATGCTGAGAGCAATAACCTGTGTGAAAAGGTCAGGAAATACAGTCCATGAATGGAGCAGCTTGCCCTTCTTGTTATTTTTCTCTATGCAGAGCATAAACTGATCTATTTTATTTCAAGACCTAAATTTTAAAATTTAAGTTTCAGATAAAACCTATTCAGTTTTACATAAGGCATGACATCTCTGCCGCATTTTCACAATCTCGGTGGAAATTAGCATGCTCATGTGCACTTTGAAACCCCTCTCAGCCTATTTAAAGGCTTGCATGAAATGTGTAATGCCGGTCTTTTCTGGTACTTTAGGCTAGAAAATCTTGCTTATATGAAGAAAAAGAAATACTCGTATGGAGACTGATAAACTCTTGAATTAAGCAAAACTTCTAAGAATTAGAGAATCATTAAATATCTAATAATCGTTCCTGGATTTGGATTTTTCCTCGTATAGTGAGGCCATGTTTCTGGACAAGGTGAACTGTTACCAGCACCTGATTAATTTCCCCAAGATAATGGCCAGCTGTGTTTTAGTCATATTTATTCTTAACATTATGTCTGCCACTGTCTCCTCTTACCAAGATTACTGTTGACTTCGGGCTGCTTAGGAGTAGCTCTTCACAACTGATGTGACTTGAGAAGCTAAAATAAATTAAATCATCTTTCCAACATTTTGTTTGACCTAGTTGAAAAATAATCCTTACCAGTATTTTACCTCCAAGCATGGAAAATGTGTGGGCCTGTGGTGGGAGAGAGATCTCCATGGCTCTGGGCAAGACTTGCTGTTGTTCTGTGTTTCCTTCTACTCCAATCTCAGTTATGCTCACACGCTTGCACTTTTTTGGAATAATTTACCACTACTAAGCTTCTTGGAACATGGATCTCATTTAAATGATGTGGTGTCTGTACTTCTTTCTCTTTTAGGAATTTGATGTCATATCAGGGTTAAAAAAAAAAGAAAAAAAGAGAGATGTATGTATTGGAGGGGAAGAAAGGAAATAACAGTATAAGGAAAAAAGGAGTTTCTCCTGTTCAAATTTTTTTCATGACAGCTGGGGGCTTCTGGGCTGGAGGTTTGTGAAAAATTCATTATCCAACCTAAAATCTTGCAAGCTTTCTCCTAGCTTATATTTTACCTTTGGAAGTCAGTCCATGCAAAAATCCATGGCCATTATTGCAACAATTTTTCATCAAGAAAGAATATTTCCTACAGGTGTATCTGTTTTGATGGAGACATTTACTGGCAAAAAGAGAGAGAAACATTTTTACACTCATATCTGCAAAAAAAAGCAGGCAATGTACCCCTGCCTGTAGAAGGGATTAATTAAAAATGTGGTAGTTTGTGTTCAAGTCAATCCAGATCAAAGGCTTTTCATCCTAACTCATTCTGGGTTTCCTAGGTCCCAGCATACTGTACTATCAAAGATGATCTTTGTTTTAAAATCTAGACCTTAAAATCTTCTTGAATTAAGAAGCTCCTGCTTATCAGTGCTTTGTGTTGATTTGCAAATGCATGCTGTGAGGGCATTTTATTTAAGAGATATTTGCAAAGATTTTGTTTATAATAAGGTTTTGCTTAAAAGTTGCCACACAATGGAAATGACGTATTGAAAACACTTCTTTCATGTCACTCAGAGGTTGCTGACATTTTTTTTTTGCTTTGAGATGATGCAAAATTAATTGTTCAATGTCAGGCTAAGCAAAGTCTTCAAATGGAATTTCCTTCAAGGCTTTGTTTTTAAATGCAGAAGGCAGACCACATCTCCCGTGCCATGAAGGCCTGATGCTTTGAAACCATAGGCCTCATATAAGAGAGAGAGTTGTCAAAAAAATGTGATTATTTGACGTAGAACTGGTACATATCTTACAAGGCTGACGTAGTGAGGAGTTCTCCTGAGATTCTTACTCAAGCTCTTCCTCCAGATAAGATGATCTCAAATGGCTGAGTGAAGACAGCTATCTTAGAAGATACATGAAATGGTTTTTTAGTCTGGAGTCATAATCCTGTAGTTACCTTGACAACTACCAGTGATGTATAACTACATTGTGTTTGCCTCTCCGGATGCCCTTTCAGATGGTCCTACAGACAGAATATAGATTTTTCTTTTTTTTTATTATTGGCTTGAATCATATCTCTGGCAATATTCTATTCAGAAAACAGGATCCTTTTCTGTGTGTCTTCCTAGCAGGATAAAATAGTGTATTTGCCTTTACTTGCAAAAGAGAACAATTTGTGCCATTGTTCACATATTATCCAATTAACTGCCAAACGGTGGCTTTTTGTATAAATCTGAAATTCAAATTGGTGTTTGTGTTAACCAACCTGGATATCTGTAGATATTAATAAATCTGAATAAGTCTTCCATTTCAAACAATGAAAATTCTGTCACTAAGGATATAATTCTGCCTGAGTCCTCCTCAAGTGGCATGGGGAAGCAAAGCATGCAGTCAGTGCTCATGGCTTAGTGGCACAGGAAGGGCATCAGAGAACAGCAACTTGCATTTGCTGTGTGGAGCAGAGCAGAGCTGAATGGACTTTTTCTTCATCTCAATGAAGTCAAAACCAGAGAATTTAGACCCACGTTTGCATTTATTGGTGTGAGTTTTGGGCCTTAAGGTGCACTGGGGACCTATTGACTCTGCTGGGTCCCGCTGGCTATTCTGGCAGAATATGTGTGGGACAGGGGCTGCAGCAGCTCTGGGGAGCCAGGTGGAGCTGGGCTCAGAGATCCTTTATCCCTTCTCTGAGTTCTCAGGTCTGCCTCCTGCTTCCTTGAGGGCCTGTCATCCCTGGGGCAGAGCCCAGGGCCTCAGCCTTGTGCTGTGGGTACACAGCCTTCAGTGGGTGTCTGCCATAGAGATCTCACCTACTCATTTTTCTGTTTAGATGAAGAGGAACTCATCAGGTGATGTAAATGACTGGTGTCAAATTTAACCTCACAAGAGTAGTTCAGTTCTTAGGCTGTGTGAAAATCTAGCACGCTATATCCTTAGTCTCTTAAATATCTTTTTACCTTTTCTGAAGATATTATTTTGAAATAAAGCCGTGCTTTTGTGCTTCCAAAGTGCTTGCATGGGGGTTATTTTCAGAAGCTGGATGCAAAAGGGCTAATCCCTCCCTTCGGCTAGAAGAGTGCTACCCACCAGACCCAAATTTAGGGATTTGTAAGGCAGCAGAATGAGGCCAGGATGGGGAATTTAATTAATTTCCTTCAGCCTATGGTAAGAAGCATGTGCCATGGGGAGTTTGGGTCTAGTGCAGCGTGGTGGTGCACAGAGGACAGTTATGTAAGGAGTGAGTTGGAGCTGGAAGGAAAGACAGCGCTTGTGGGTTTGTCCCTGCTTGCTGTCAGTCCTGTGCAGCCCAAGGGGGCAGGGACCTGAGCAGCGCTCATCCCTCTTCCTGGCTTAATGGGTCCTTTCCTCCACCTGCCATCACAAACACCCAGAGAGGCCTTTTAAGAAACACCATCTTCTGGTAGTCAAGGAGGATAAAAATTAGTGCTGCTTCTCCTTCCGTTTCTTTTTAGCGATAGGTGAGATTATATGTAAGTGATGATATAAGGAGAGATCAGTCTCTGAGGGATCATGTAAATTTATGCTACCAGCACTAAATTTTTCTGTGACTTGATCCTTTTTATTTTTAAAACTATACAATCATTTCCTTGTTTTGAAGATTAATTTCAAATTTTGCAGATTAATTTCAGGCAATCATTCTATATAGTTTACTGTTGGAGCTAAATAAAAATCATCATCCTACTGCAATGGATGCTATAAAAAGAATGTATGTGTGTATGTTCAAAGAGCAGCTGAATTGGACAGGTAAAATCGGAGAAAATGGGAGGGTAAAAAAAAGGAAAACAAAGAGAGGACAGAATGATATAAGAAAAAAATCACAACATAAATACTACATTCTTTATTCCATTTTCTATTTGAATGTCCATATTTTTTTTTCATTTACTTTTAAATTTAATCCAGAATAAACAGTTGAGACAGTAAGATGCAAGTTTAAAAGCCCAACAAAGCTGAGAGGTATTAAAGCATGAGAGGAAAGAGAGACTGAGGAGAAAAACAGCACAAGGAGTAGAAAAGGATGAAAAAACATTTGAAGACAGGGAGAAAGAAGAACCTGGAAGGAGGTTACAGGCATGTTTGCAGCAATATAAGATCATATCCAGAAAATACAGTGCACAGGGGCTGGCTGGTTATTTACCATACATGCGAAGCAGAATGTGAGTAGATGGGTCCCTGAGGAAAGAACTGGAGTCACTTCATGCTTCAGGATTTCGTTGTTGGGAGTTGTATTCATTGCACTAACGCAGTAGAGAAACTCTCAGAGTCATGTCCCACTTGAGAGTGACACAGCTTTCACTGCCATGCCTGCTTGCAAGGCCCGAGCTGGGGTAGCGCAGTGCATTCAAGGCTGATGCTTTGCTTTCTAGTCTTCCTTAGATCCCCCAGGCAGTATGGAAGAGGTTACTGGCTTTGTTCTAGCTCTCCGTTTACATTTTCTCCCCTACCTTTCCATCAAGGAAAATTGCATATTTTCCTTTCCATTCTGTGTACTTAACTTTCGTCATCCTCTCTGAAGGTCTTCCAAAGTGTTCAGCATTCTTGACATCATTGTATTTCTGTCTCTCTCCTCCTTCTCCCTTTCTCTTATCTCTCCCCTTCTCCCTCTCTTCCTTACTCTCTCCTTCTCCATCCCTGTCTGTCCATCTTTTCCATTTTTCTACAGGAATGGGAAATACAGCTTTGTAACACACATCTTGCTGTTTCATATTCTGTTTAAGATGATATTTGTGTTCTCATTGGACTTGCTGTGCAGGATTTTTACATTCTCTGGTTTGTTCAATGTAAGCAAGCAGTAAGTATCAATGGGAACAGATCGTTCCAGTATTGTACCTTTTCATTTTCAATTTCAGAAATGATCCCAGCTTAATGTTGCTTGCATAGTCAGAAAAAAAAATTGGACATTTTTTAAAGGAACAGTGTGATTTGCTGTTCTGTACATTTCATCTAGTAAGCTAAAGTTTCATTTAGTATCTCTTTAGCAGCAGAAGTTCAGGCTTCTGAGATGGAGACACAAACCTACTGCCCAATCAGGAAAAAGAAGCTCCTTCATTGGTTTTATATAGGATTGGAAGAGTACACATGAATCATCTGGATTGCGTGATATCTTTTCTCTGGCAACTATTCTGTTAAATTAGTTTCAAAGCTGTCAAATTCAAAAACACAAAGTAAGAGTGACATGTTATGTCCAGTGGGTGTTTGTATCCTAGGAAGAGGTATCATGCTAGCCTTGGGAAAAGCCTAAAAGATAACTTCCATTATTATTCAACTGAGAACCAGAAAAAGAATAACTGAATAATTAAGCTTGTTTTCTCTGAATGGGATGAAATAACTCCTGATGTGTTTTTTCTCTCTTCCTTTGCTCCTCTTCCTGCCCTCTTTGTCCCAGTGTCTCCCTGGCTTCTGCATTCTCACTGAACTGTCCCTCCATCCTTTCCCCAAACCTTTCTTCGCAAGTTGCAATTACATGTGTTTCTGTTTCTGCCTTCCTTTTTTACATCTCAGAACTGCAAATTCTGAGTTTGACTTCCAAAGCAAGGCAGAAATAGGTAACAGTGGGTAGACACAGAAGTTTAAAGGTATGAACTCAACCTCAAGTTATCCACTTATGTCATTTCATCACTGCCCCCAACCAGTTCCTTGGCAATGTGGATCTCTTTTGCCTTTGATACAAGAGCTCTTTGCTCATCCCTTGCCATCCATCTGGACTGGCACTGATATAGTCAGTCATTGTCTCCTGTAGGTTAGCAAGGAGAGCCCTTGAGTTCTGCTACAGGGAAGCAGCAGCGGGAAGGTTGGCTTGGCTGGAGGGCCTCATGTTTTGAAGCCCCCAAGCCCTGCTTGTGCTTGCTTGCTTTTGGAGAAGCGGCACTCAGCATGAGATGCTGTGTGAGAGCGTGCACCTGCACTCTGCCAGCTGCTGGGAAATGCTGATGGATGGCAGTGCCTACTTCAAGTGCAGCTGGGTGGCTACATTAAAAGCCAAAGATAAAGGCAGTTGGTTTAGGTAGAGGATCTCCCAGCTCTCAGAAAAGGTGAAGCATCTTAAAAGAGCAGAGGACTGTCAGGAGAGGGCACAAGCCTTGCTCAAGAGAGAAGGACCTCTGAAGGCTGCCATGGCTCTGTGCCATGGCAAGCAGACAGAGACGTTGCCACTGCCACCCAGCAACTGCAGGCTCACACCACTCAGTGTATTTTGTAAAATCAGAAGTTGAAAGGGCATTACAGATCAACACTACTGAAGTTTTGAAACCCTATTAATTCTTCCCCCTCTCTTCTGTGGCAGATGCTGGCGTGTGCATGCAAAGTGCCTCTATCAGCATATATTGACACAGTTCTCAAGCATTATTAAAATCTGTGAAGTTCTTTTGGTGGTTTTGTGTTCATGCTGAACACGAACAGCAAGCAGGTAGAAACCTGTGAAACCACACTGGAGCTTTAGGAAGACAAAATAATAATAAAAAAAAACCCCTTAGTGTTACAGTTCCTTTCTTGACTTGTTTTTGTTTTTTGTTTTTTTTCTTTTTTTTAAGGTTTATCTGTATCCCTCCCTGCTAGGGCCAAGCAGCTGAAAAACACCCCCTTAAAAAGTGACCATTAAGGAAGATAAATATAATAATACGGCCAGCGCAGACCTTGACATTTATGTAGGACTGAGGAAAAATGTCAAGGATTCTGCACCTTACAGTTTGTATGCTTACATTCCATAAACATGAATCCCGATGCTACTTGATCATTACATCTAAATATTCCTAACCCTGGTTTTGGGAGTATTACAGCCTTCTAAATAATGGGCTTTGGGGCTGTAATTCCATCTTCTTTTGCAAACAGTGGTAAACTTTCCATTGACTTGAATGCAATCAGTATAACATATTTCTGTTTCTTTCAGTGTACCACCTTAATTAGAGGCTTGCTCCAGATTTATCAGTGAGGTCACAATTCCAACGGTTCACCTGGACAATTACTCAGTGATGGCCCAGGAAGGCCAGACTTTTGATCACAGCTGACCATCAATTTATGCTGGGAAACATCCAGTCTCATCGCCCTTCAGATATAAATCACAATAGCTGGGCATGCAGGTGCTCTTCCCACATGCATGTGCACTTACTACTAAAAACCCCACTATCTCATTTTCTCTGTTCCTTTGGTCAATAAGAGATGTAATTCAGATACACATTTTAAAATACATACCTTGCAGGATTTTTGTTTTTGATGATTTACTGTTAATGGCAAGGATTTTTTTGAAGACTTCCAGGCCCTTATTTAGCCTGTATAGCACTGAATAGTAGTGTGATTTCTGTATATGCTAGGGTTTATATATGCTAATCAGTCGGCTTAGAAACCACTGTGTAGCACTGGGCTCCAATCTGCAGTGAGAGTAGCCTGTAAATATTAGCCGGTATCTGAATTGAGATGCCTTTCATCTCCATGTTGCCTGATGAAGAGCTGGAATCTCTGTATCTTGTGTTCCCAGTGCAATAAGTCTGAACGAGGCTTTTCTGTATTAAGGATTAATTCCAAGTAAAACCAGTTTCCATAACGGCTGTTATTTTTTATGCATGATAGTTACAGACAGCAAGTCAAAGAGCTAAGTTGCTTTGTACTACACCCCTCACACACCCAGCTGCAAGCATTTTGCAGTCCTCCCTTGATCTGCTTTCGGCTGGGATTGGGTTTTCTTCACAGTAGCTGGTACAGTGCTGTGGTTTGGATTTAGTGAGAGAATGAAGTTGATAATGCACTCATGTTTTTAGTTATTGCTGAGCAGTGTTTATGCTAATTCAGGGACTTTTCAGCTTCTCATGCACTGCCATGAGAAGGCTGGAGGGGCACAAGAAGTTAGGAGGAGACACAGCCAGCAAAGCTGACCCAATCTGGCCAAAGGAATATTCCATACCATATAACATCATGCCCAGTATGTAACTGGGGGAAAAGCTGTCTGGGACTTGCTTCCTGGAAACTGAATGGGCATCAGTTGGCAAGTGGTGAGCAATTCCATTGTGCATCACTTATTTTGTATATTATAATTATTTTATTATTATTACTATCATTATTACTGTTTTCTTCCTATTTTCTTCCTTTTCTGTCCTATTAAGCTATCTTTCTCTCAACCCATGAGTTTTACTTTTTTTGTCTGATTCTCTCCCCCATTCCACTGTGAGAGGGAGAGAGCGAGTGCCTGCACGGTGCTTAGTTGCTGCCTGGGGTTAAACCATGACAGTCACTCAATCAGCTTCTTATTTTGAAGAGGTCATACTCATGCAGAACATTGTTTATTTTTCTCCTCTCTTGTGCAGCACCTTGCACTTGTCTGCAGTCATTCCTCTGTGAAGTGTTGCCTAATTGTGTACAGATGCTTGGTCCTTTGGGAAATTCCTAGTGATCCTCCCAGGCCTCGGTTAAGCTGAATGTTTCTGTGTTGTCAGCAACTTTCACCACCTGGCTATTCAGCCTGTTTTAGAGAAAATTCATAGCACCTGGCACCTACCACTTGTTTGGGTACTAAGCAAATGAACCACTCTGTTTCCCTTGAGAATGCTCAGAACTGGCAGCAGGCAGAGGTAACAAGTGTTCACCTTGGGGCCCAAACAAGCCTGACACTAAAATTATGGGCTAGATTTTTCTTCAGTTGTTTTGGGTTTGTTTTTTTGGTTGGTTTATTGTTTTTGTTTGTTTGTTTGTTTGTTTTTGGTTTGTGGTGTTTTGGTTTTTTGGGTTGTTTTTTTTTTTTGTAGTGTTGTGTGTGAAGAACAGAAAATGCTCAATTAAAACAAACAAGCGTGATTTGAAAATGGCCAGTGCCTTTGCCTCAAATCAACCCCATCTTATAATAACAGTTGTACTGAGCTTTGTGGAACTGAGGAATGAAGCTTGTGGGTTGCAAAAGCAAGGTTCCAACGGCACGGAGAAGGCAGCACTCTAGGAGGTAAGCTGCTACTGTGTAGCATCTTTGCACAGAAGGCATTCTGTTGAATACCTGTTGTTGAATACTCCTGTGTATTACCTACCTCAGTGTGGGGGTGTCAAGTCCACTAGGAAGATGGAAGAGCAAGTGGTTAGACACAGAGCAGTGGGAATGCTGTAGTGGCTGATCAGAAGCCTTGTCTGGAAAGTGAAGCTCATTTTAAGTGAATGTGGCAAGGAAATATGGAGAAAAAGGATGGCTAGATTTTTTTTTTTTTTTTTGGAGTAAGAGGAGTCAGGGAAACATGAGTTGCCAGCAAGAACATCTGAAAGCCTTTGTAAAGGTATTTGTGAATACTGTGACCTGAGTCTTTAGCCTAGATATATTGAACTGAAAGGGATGCAGATACGAGCATGAGCATTGAATGCTAGATAAATGCAAGATTTATGGGATATTGGATTTTTTTTCTTTTTTTGAGAAGCAGACCCAGGCTTTGAGAAGCAGCAATGATGAAAGGGCTAGCAATAACTGAAGGATGACTGAACGCCAACTGCAGCTGGAGTGCTGCTGTCTATATTGGACATACTAACTGTATCAACATGGATCCTTCTCCTTTTTTAGTATGACAAATAAACAGTAGCTTATATTGAATCTTCGTATTCAGTCTCAGGAGTGATTTAAGTGGTTGACTTAAAGGTCACTTCAGTGCCCCAGTGAATTTTGTGGAAGTCTCAGAAAGCAGAGGTGAAGCATGAATGAGATACAGGAACAGTTTCTAAAGATGAGTAAAGGTTAGACTTTTTAATTGCAGTCAGTTCAGCCTCTGAATTCATGAGTATTCTTTGTGCTTTGGACTTTTTCTTTTTTTAAGGTACCACTTATTGTTGCAGTGAAAGTCTGAAAGCTTCATTTCTGTAAGTGACTCAGGAAGAACTATAATTCAATAATTATTTTGGCTAGAAATTAATCTCTTCTTATGTAAGCGGAAAGTAAAGATTCATAAAGTGAATAATATTTTGTTTCTTCAGTAACATGTCAATATCAGCTTGTCTTTGGGAATTTCAGTCTTTCCAAATTCAATTTCAGCTGTCTTAAGTGTTTACTTACCTGTTTTAATTAAGAATTGGCAGGAATAAAAGAAAACAAAATTACTTGTTTCTGAGCTGATATGATCTTAATTGAGAATGCCTGGCTCTCATATTGTCATTGATCACTTATTTTTGTGAATTATATCAAGGCACGCATAAGGAATACATAATGCTCCCCTGTGGCAATATCTAGCTAAAGGAGCAGAGAGAGCCCAGGTGTTTTAACAAGGTGGTTTGAAAAAGCTCCAAAAATAGTATGTGGTTTTGGAATCCTTGGAAGAGGCAGGTGACAGCTTTCCAAACATCTGGACTACTTGATCCACCTGTAGGATAAGCTCTCTTCCCTAAGACACTGCAGCATATTCATGTCTTTGCCATCCTTCAACAATGCCCACTTCTTCGTGATGCAGCTTCAGAACAAAGGTGCAATGTTTCTGTGCAGACCCTGTGCCCCAGAAAACATATACTTCTCTGCCTTGTTGCCTTCAAATTTGCAGATAAGACTTTGAAGGGCAGAGGTTGGGAGGAAATGGGAAGTAAGAGGCTTTAACATGCTTTAGAGCTTCAGTGTCCTTATGTGTGCTCCCTCCAAGTGCCACGCACAGAGGGAAAAGTGCAGATACTTACCTAAGCAATGGTTTGATTTTTGAACTCAAATGTAGTTTCTAAGTAGAGCCTTTCAAACTGTGCAGTAGTAATAGATCAGACATAAGCTGTGAGACATTAAAATATAAAATGACAGAAGTGGAGATTTAGCTACATTTTTGCTGCTTTTTCCCCACTTATCAATGCCTAATGAGGAGGGGTAAATCATGACAGGATATTGAGCAATGTGGAGAGAAGTGGCATAAGAGACCAATGTGTACAGCTGTGTAGGAGGCAAAAAATGGGCACCAGCAAAGAGTGAGGGGAAAAAAATACAGTTGTATCAGTGAATTTTATAATAACTGCATAATTTGAGCTGTTTCTTTCACCTTTCATGTACACTATAAGCAAAATAATGAATTGTAAGGATTTGTAGGCAAAAAAGAAATCCAATGTACTGAATAAGTTGAACCCAATGAGATGTAAGATAAGGTGGTCAGCAGACCTTTCAACAGATCTTTATGGGAAGAGAAATAGAAGCGCCAGAATTGTCTGATGCAACTTAAGAAGAATCTATCATGTGTATGAAGTGGTTATTTGTTACTACTATTAAAAATTTGCTTTCTGTTGCCAAGCCTAACTTCAGCATTTTGAAATGCCTAACTTCCATTTTTGAATCATGTTGTTCCTTTATCTCCCAGATCAAAGAGCCTTGGACCTATTTAGAAATCCTTAGACTGTATTAGACTAGGTTAAAGCTCATGTTATGTAGTACCTGCTGTCCTGGTTTGGGTGAGAACAGAGGTGGTTCTATTCACTGATTTTATTTTTCAGCTCAGTTCTTCTAACTAATAGCTAACTAAGACATCAGGAGACAGCATGGACCCCATCCGCAGACTCTACCCCATTCACTTAGCAACAGATCATTTTGCAAGGAGAGAACTCAAGAATATTTCATGCAGGTTTTATTCCTTGAAAGAAACCGGACCTTTCAGTAATCAGTGTGGTATCTTCTTCATGAGAAACAGTCCTTTGCAACAGCTGGTGCTGGGCACACTGTGGTTCACTCCATCTAACCTCATCTACACTATTGCTTAAACTCAGTGACTGAGAAAGCTTTTGTGGACTCTGTTAAGCAATTTGTGGTGTTCTCACTTGCTGAAATGTTGCTGAGGTATGCAACAACTTTGACATTTAGCATCTCTGCTGGTGGCTGGAAGCTGATAGGAAATGCTGTGAGAAGCAGCAATAACTGATGGGCCGGATGAGCCCACCTCCTGCTCAGTTTGGGCGGTGACCCACTGTGTTGAAAGCAGCTCCTTCTGTGTTGCTGGGTCTTGAACACAATTACTGCAGCTGTTAGATGAGACTCACCAGACCTGGTCCTGGGTGATTGGAGTGCCCTTTGGCAGGCTGTGAAGAAATGAAGAAACTGGCAATTGGTGCTGCTGGTGAGGATGAGGTTAGGGGCTTGAATTAGGCTTCTTCTGCTCCTGTGCGGTACTCCTTGGCATGCATGACTCACCTAGCCAACCTCAGCCATTTGAGAGCTGGTCGGTGTCACAGCAAATTTTTTGAAGCTGTTATAATTTTGCAGCAATTCAAGATTTATTAATGTTGAGAGGTAGATCAAAAGGTTGAATTCAGCAACATTTAATGATTAACCAATTGTAAGTTGAGAAGGCGATTCAGCAGAATATGATGTGATGAAAGCAGTGGCTCAACTACAAATTCAATAATGACAAGATTCACACTAACTTACTACAAGGTTTCCTAAGTCCAAGTATATATATGTATATGCATAGGTATAACCACATAACTCTGTCTGTGTGTTTGTATGTTATGTGGTTCCAGTAGAATATATAGATAGCTGCGCTCATGAAAGCAAATGTGTACATTGAAACACATGGATGGAAGAGAGGTGGATGAAAGAGAGGCCAGCCTATAGTTAAAATTTCCTCCTTCTTGAGCTTAGACTAAATATTTATAATACCTCGTCATTCTCAATGGATTGTAATTGAGTCTTGAGAAGTCTGACTTCATCCTGGCCTTTCACAGAGTTTATGCCTGAGAGACGTCTCGCGCAGGACAGATGCTGGACACGGCCCCCTGCGATCCAGGAAAGCTCAAAGGGTCTTGCTTCAGGATCACTGTTTAAAGGGTCTGAGATAGTTGACTTTTGTCAGGTATTTTTCCACTCTGGACCACCTCAGATGTTGAAATATTCTGGTACTTTCTACCTGTTGCACAGGCCCATAACTTGCTGAATTTTGAAGTTTTAATATCCCCCCCTGTTGGCCATGACCAGGTACAGATGTACTAGGCTGTCAGGGAGTTATTGATTCCCAAGCACTGGGGAAAGCAGTACTAGGCTCGGGAAAGCAGGGGCTCAGCACACCAAGAAGACACCTTATTGTTCTGGTTCGCTCTCTTTTGCAATCTGTTCCTGACTTACTTTAGGCTGGTGAGTAACCCAGGAAGAGGGGGAATCTCATCAGGCTGCAAGTGACAGAGGAACATAACACCACAGCTGGGTCCTCCAAGCTCTTCACCTAAATACATCTGCTAGTGACAGGAGAGAGACTGGCACATCTAAAACACAGTTCTCTCCACCTCAGACACCTGTTTTATGGAGAGCAGCACAAGTGACTAGCTGGAGCTAGGCATCTAACCTCTAAGCAACTGTAGTTAACTGAGATCACTTACTTCTTTCTGTTCCTTTGCTTCCATGAATAATTCATTCCTTCACCAGGAAGACAAGTGTTGGAATTAGTGAAACACCACCTTAAAGGTTCCCAGGACGGTTTGTATTGCAACATTTCAAGCTGCTGCAAAACAATTGGTGACTGTTTGTATTAAACAGAACATTTCTATTTATAAATATATATTTCACATGGGATAAGGGAGAGAATAATTTCACAAATAACACAATTACCATTTCTAGAGAAACTCAGGTGGTATGTCTGTTATTGTAGCTGGCTTCAGTCCAGCAAAGCCATTAGCCATGGGTAACTCCAAAAAAAGAAATATGCTTAGCTTCCCCTCCTTATGCATATTAAGGCATTGATCCTGTGTGCTGATCCATTTAGCCCATTGGGCTGAAATATTTGAGGACCCACAAGGGAAAGGCCACAATCTGGTTCAAGGTTATATTTACTAGCTCCCCCTGGCTCAACCCAAAACCAGCCAGGAAAACTTTTTCCCAACCCAAAGAGTTTTCCTGTTCTACAGTTTCTGTGTGTTACATGCCATCCCCCATCTAGTCCTGTATGCTTTGGACCTGGGTGAAATATGTAGGGTCTCAGACACGTCAGGAGAATTTGAGCCCAAACTAAACACAGGCATCATTCACAAGAAGAGAACTAGCAGTTCTCTCTGGGTGTAACAATGTTGAGTCCTCCAAAGCATGAGCGTTATTCATCACAGGCACAGAAGGGCAGGCTTAATGGTTGTAATGTTAAGGTTTTTTTGTGGGGGTTTTGGGTTTTTTTTTTTGATTGGTTGGTTGTGTGCGTTTTTGGTTGTGTGCATTTTTGTGTCTTTTTTCCTGAATGTATTAGAATTATGCAGTTCAGTTCATACTTCTCTGTGTTTCTAGTGAACCCTTTTAGCTCCCCATGGGTCTTCTTACATGAGCCAGTGGAGAACCTTTTCTTTTCTCTAGTGTTGGTTGTCATAAATGTACCAGTGCACATGATCTGGGAATTAAGACCTACACTGAAGCTCTGAAATTTTACATTTTATAGTTGTGTCTTCATTGTCTGAAATGTAATTTTTTGTGTATTCTACAGAGATTTGCACAGTGTTGTGTGTCTGTACTTGTTGGCCAGGTGCCTATGAGCAGCATCCCTGTAACACAGACGTGCCTCACCTTTCTCGCTCCCTGTTTCATGCAGATGCTCCAAGTTGACAGTGGTGCCATCTGCCCCTTCCATGAGTGAAAGACCCATTGCAGAAATGTTCCTTCCTTTTTAAAGGTCACAGTCTGCCACCACCATGAACACTGACTTCATCTATGAATAGTTCAGCTGAAGCTATCTTTAAGCCAGACAGAAAAATAAATTGCTCACAGTGGAAACAGCTCTTCAGCATGATCCATATTGCCTCAGTGTAGCCCCTTAGGACTATTCATGCAAAGAGATACTCTTCACTGTGAATAGGAATGACAAAATCTGGCCCAGAGTTAGTTCCCCAAAAATGTAAATACAGAAACTGCCACAGAAACACATGCAGGGGGACAGAAGTCTTTTTTTTTTTTTCCACCCATGATCTTTCCTATCACGGTCCCTCTATCAAGACAGTGACTGTGGCAGTTCAGAGCTTCACTAGCATTGCAGGTTGACAAGGGGAAATATTGCTGATCCAGCTCAGAAAAGCAGGCAACTTCTCTAAAATTACACCTAGTAAACCTGTTGGAGTTTGTCAGGCATATCTGAACCACACATATGTCATTCATGAGAGGAAGAGGGGCTCATATGATGATGAGCAGCTGCCTAGACATAGAGTAACTTTTGATGAAGTGTGCAAACCACATCTAGAAGTACTGACTGCTAGTTTTATTGTATTTTATAGAGATCTGCAAAACACTGAAACCCAGAAAATACGTGTTTGATTTACTACATAGATGCCAAATACCTGGTCCCTGGTGCGGTAGGAGGATCCAGGGTTTTGTGCAAGGGGCACTTCCTTGGCAGGCTGGTTTCTTCATCCCTAGCTCTGCTGATAGCACACTGCATATTCTCAGTGCACTTGCACTTCTCTCCATGCCCAGTAAGCACTGGTGAGTGGGTAGGGCAAATCAGGCTGAGGTTTTCTGCAAGTGGAGGATTCCCTTGGCATAATGCTTCAGACCACTGACTTGGCCCTAGAAGCCAGGCACTCTCATCCCCACGGCATGAATTAGCTACAGTAATCTGTGCAAGTGGAGCTATAAGTAACCAAACTGGTCAGATACAGGCTGTGCTGCTTTTAGCAATATTAGTGTACTTCTCTTATAGTTTCATTGCGTTACAGTCATTTGCAAGGTCTTATTTCACCTTTCATTTGTGCACTGTGTTCATGCAGTGCACAGCAGCTCCATCTTAATTTTTGTTTGCAGCCTCTAGTGTTGGGGGGGGGGGGTATGTGATTATTTCTGTTGCTGTTGTTATTAACCTCACATAACTCTTCAATTATTTCCCCCTTCATTTCCCCCTTTATTTTTTTTTTTCCTTTTTAATGCCAGTTACAGATCCCAGATGTCGAACAGCAGCAGCAGCAGCTGGCTGCATGGCAGATCCCTTAGGCTGCAGCTGGGTGAACACTCCTGGACTTATTTTAGCTGTGTCATATAGATGGTTTGCAGACTGTTTCTCTGAGCTGTCAGGCTCATCAAATGCCTCTAGCTTTTTTCTTTCCTGCTCTTATTCTAGTAATACATGGAGCCTAAAGATTCAGCTGCGGAGAAATCTCTCATGTATTGTGTACAAGGTCTCTGGATCAAAAGATGCCCTATGCACGGCTTATTCCTTTTACATAACTAAATGATTCAATTAATAAATATTACCAAATATTCCCAATACAGTATTAGATAAGGGATGACTGTGTCCTTCAATACCCTGTATCGATAACAATAGCACTCTTGTATGAAGATGAAAGGAGAAATGTTAATTCAGGAAGTCTGTTCACTCTCTAAAATTATGTATTCAGTCTCCAAATTGCTTGAATGATACTTTTCTCTTCATAAATCAATGTGAGTAGACTGATTGAATGCGAATGACAGAATAAAGCTTCAGATTTCAACAAAAGAGACAAGCTGAAATTAAATTTTAAGTAGAAGAGTGCATGTACAATATACTGTATTATCTACAAAGGAGCCTTAAAAGCAAAGTAAAATCTTATTTGCCTTGACAGTTATATTTTTAGGAGCACTGATGCTATTTTAGGATTCACTGATTAGTGAATTTTCTTTACTAGCTGTGTTGTACATTACATGTAACAAAATTCATTTAGTAATTTGTTGTAGAGCTGCTAGAATTGCCACTAACATTAAGGAAATAATATCAGAGGTATAGTTTTGCTTTTAAATGCAACATACTCTTTGTAAAAGCAGTATCATTTGAAAGTAAAGTAACTTTAGTATCCTTACTCAGGCTCAATAACACCTTGACAGCTGAATGGTTTAATCTCAGATTATTGAGACATATGCTTAAAGCTTCAAGGTAAAATTTCTAAATATCATTTACTAATAATTTACCTCTCCAGTACCATCAAGGATATCAACCAACTTGCAATAATTTGTTCTAGAAAGAGAATTGCTCATTGACTTAGTCCCCTTCTTTCTCTTTTGGGCAACATTAAGAAAATAGGTTTCAACGAGTGTGGCAAATGCACTTCATCTAAATGATCTGATCACTCCTTTATATCACTTTTGTTTTCTCAAAATATTACCTGAAGCTAAAATGGAGGTGATTGTTGTAGGTATTTGAGTTCCATTCCTATTGTGCCTTTCAAGAATTCGTGGTTGTGCTTGCAGACACAGTGTAGAGTTCAGAGCTCCAGGAAAATGCAGAAATGCCAAAAGTAACTATTAGACACAGAATTTTCAGTGCAAATAAAAGCGAGTTCATTGGCATTTATTTTAAATCTAAAGTGCCATACATGTTTCTGCTTTATAGTCTGAATTGTGTCTTGAGCCTTGTTTCCAATCACAGGTGGTGTTAACCAGGTCTGAGCGCTTGGGCCAGTTCTGTTAAGTATCTGTATCAATGATACTGAAGAGGAGATTGAGAGTACCCCCAGTAAGTTTGCAGATGACACCAAATTAGGTGGGACTGTTGATCTGCCTGAGGGTAGTCTTCACTTGTGCGCTGCCTTCTAGATAGTGCTGCGTAATTCTGAATTCATCTTGCTACTTCTTCCAGTTTTCAGCTTCTTTATAGCACTTCAGCTCTCCAAAGGGCATTGCAAAGCAGGTATCAATCTATGCCATTCTCACTGAAGTTACTAATGCTTCTCTCCCTAGCTCAAAGATCCTTTTATTCTCCCTTCCTCAAGGAAATGCTGTGTATTGATCAATGTTGATGCTTCCTCTTGATGAAACCATGTGCAGTAGACCTGTTGTGCTACTTCCCAGCAGGAGACTGGTCTGAGTTTATTCTTCATTTCTCTGTCCTTGCTAGTCTAGAACAGAAACCTTCTATATTTCTCTCCAGCAGCTCTTCTTCCCCTGTTACAATTCTGAAGGAGGCACTCAATGCAATTGTTCAGCTTCTTTAATTTCATTTTTTGCTGTTGTCAGTAAAGCTCCTGCTGGTCCTTTGTTATGCTTCCAGTTGGTCAGATTCCTCATTCTCAGTCTCACATGATTGACTGACAAGATAGAGTGGCAAAACATCTTGACTGCTCTGAAACAGACTATTGGAAACACGCAGATACATTATCTGCTAAACGTTTCTCCACGCTCTGTTTCATGTCTTTCAGCAGAAGGCTTTGTTCCAAAAGCTCTTCCAAATGATTTTTTTTCTATCTTATTTTTGGATTTTTTTTTATCAGTTTCTTTCTCGTTTGGCTACATTCAGGAGGTGCTGTTATAACTAAAAATTCTGCAGATATTCTAGAAGCTTCATTCAACATGATAACTAAGAGAGTCAGAAGTATTCTGCTTAGAAATTAAGTGATATGGGAAGCTTCTCACAGTTGTTATTTTTCCTTGTTTTTTCACCTGGTTCAGATACAAAGCAGTTTGTCTCCAATTCTTATGCTGTATTTTGCTTTCAGTTTGTCTGAACTGTCGCCATCATTGACAATCACCATCATCTTTTTTCCCTAAGTTTCTGATCATATTTTCCTATACTTTAAGCTTTTGTGATATAAATTCATCTGTTCATTCCCTTCAGCATTCTCTTCTTCCGTCTGCCTGCTTCATCTTCTCCTCTTATCCAACACTGTCTCTCCTTAAGCCCTGGTTTCTTATATCCTGTTATGTTACCTAGCCTTAGTCTAGGTCAATATGCACAACTTCCCCTGTGATTTCAACAGTCTCGATTGTTATACTTCCTGTTTTTCATTTTGTTTCTCTAAAGCCTCCCACTGAAGTAAATGTACTTTTAATTATTGACTTCAGCATCAAGAATATCAAACTCCATGTGCATCCCTGCAGGACTGTTGTATACATGATACTGAGCGAGTTTGTACTTTGCTTTAGAAATACTTCTGATCATGCAGGCTACTTCTCTCCTGAGCTTACTGATGGAAACTCAGTACTAACAGTGCAGATCACCTGATGTCAGTGAAAATACATTTATAATGTAGAGATTTTAATTTAGTTCCCCCACACACACCATAAAGCAACGTTGTAACACTGTTAAATTATAGTAAGAAATTTAATTTTACGTTGCAAAAGAAATTCCATTATGCCAGAGGTGCAAAATTTGCAGTTCTGATATGATACATTAACTGTACTGTATTGAAATACTTCTTCTGAAAGAACCCCCTACCACTACAGGTGGAATTGTGGAGAAGATCTAGCTTGGGGAACATGTAAATCAAACTCTGATAATCCAGTTTATGTGTATTCTTGGGAAGGAAGATTGTATGTTGCAGGCAATGTCTGGAAACAGATAAGTGAGTTCTTCTGCTCATGAACCTGTATTTCATTAACAGTGCTAATATTACACAAAGTCATGAAGGAAATTGCATAGAATTTCCTGTCTGAAGATGAAGCGTAAGACACGACAGGAAAAAAAAGACAGCCAAGAGGAATTGTCATTAAGAGATGGCATTGAGAGTACTGATGTACACTGCTCTCAGTGAGGTAAAAGCTACTTTTCCCTTCAAATCTTCTTGAAGGTGGAGGCCTGAAGGAAAGCATGCTTCTGTGCAAGTGATAACAATGGCTTTAAACAATGTATTAAAATGCTTGAGTTGGAAGATAGAGTGGTGCCATGTTGTGACCTGTCTCTGTTTCATAAAAAATAGACTGAGCCTGGATTTCTTCCTCAGATGATATATAGCACCTCTGCAGTTCGTTGCAGAATTCAACCCATGTGTACTTGAAAAGTTCTTTTTTTTTTTCATGGCCTGTGGATGTATTATATGTAGTAGATCATGACGAAATACTGCTCTAACCACAAAACCACAAGTATCTGCAGCTCAAGAGAGTATCTCTTGACTGATGAGGGCAAAAGAAAATAAAGTAAGTACTAAAATATTTCTGTGCGTGACAGGACCAGGCATTCATGTGGCAGATACCAGGTTATCCATTCAATGTATACTTTGATTGCCTGGTGGGATTCAGGACTCCTGTGAGTGATAATACCGGGGCAACAACTGACTGTTCCATCATAATTCTCCATTAGGATAAAGCCACAAAACAAGGAAAAGCCTGGAGTTAATTTGAATAAAAGACAGAAAGCCTTTGTGAGCTGCATTCTGTGACGGAGTCTTAATGTTGTGGAAAAATGCTAATTTAATCTGTTCAGTAGAGTTGGTGAGCTTTCTAATGTCATTCAATACCACTCTGTATTTGCATTTTATCCATTTGAATTCTCTTCATACATAATGATATATTTTCAGGTTGTTTGGTCAGAGTTGACACAACCAGAGAGGGAACATGAATGACGGCAGCATGTATTGTGCACAGTAAAGGATGATGTCAGTTAATATTTAAAAGATCATAACCAGGAAAAACTATATTTTCTATTTGAAATTCTGAGTTGATTCTGCATGAAGCAACAGTGTTGTATAGCAATTGTTTTCCTATATTTTCCTTTTTATTTTTTCAGATGAATCTAGTTACCAATCTCATATTTAATCATTTTCATAGAGATCGAAATCCCTTGGAATGGGAAGCACTCCTCAGTGTAGCACTCTTTAGCATGTATTTTGTAATTAGCTATAAAAATTTACATAATGAATTAAGGAGTTCATTTATGAATGTGATATGTGTCTGCGTATACGAATCACAGACTCATGCCCAGTACCCATGATAAGAATTTCTCAGCTAATCATTTCCTCTTCTGGAGCCTTGCAGTTAGCTCTAGTCTGGACAATTTTATCATGGTTAAGAGGTTGCTAAGTGCTACAAATTAAAATTACAGTATTTCTACATTTCTCTTGCATGTGCTGTCCATACTCACAACTACTGGGGTGAAAATACAAGGTACAACAAGCCAACCGTGTCTTGATTAAGATGTAATGCAGTGCAGAATACCCTGACTTCATTCATACCTGAGTATGGTACAGTCTAAGGAGAGTAGTATTTCTTGGTTTGGAACATTTGCCTCCAAATCTGTGCCTCTGAGTACATCTTTTTTATAAACCTTTTACAGCATTCACCATTCACAGGCCATAGCACGGCCACAGACAATTTAGAGCCATTACAGTTGCTTCCTACAACTGACAAGTCAGTGGAAAAAGCCGGTAGTGTCTGAGGTGGCACAGTCCGAGGATGACACAGCTGTTGACCAGCTTACTTTGACAACTTCTCCAAGTCATACTGGGGTGGGAAGAAAATACATCAAGGGAACAGTTTTCATTAGAGGAAATAATCATCATAGTTTCCACTAGAAATATTACTGTAAATGTTCCTTTGGAGACAGTATTTGTTTATATCTTAAGAGCTTCTGAAGTACTCAGTGATTTTTCTAGAAGAGGAAGTAAATGGAGCCATCCTGTCACTTGAAAAGCCCAACTGAACATGAAATCACTATAGCCATGACTCCTGCTGTCCTGCAAAGGGTGATGTGCCCTCTGGGGAGTCATCAGATAATAATGCCAACATTACTAGGTAGCAAAATAGGGCTAAAAGTAATGTGCAGAGGAGGGAAAAGTCCAAAGTGAACTCATTTTGTGGTGGATTTGCTTCTCTGAGCACTGAGACAGCCTGAAACTGGGGCTATGTCCTGCCCTGTCTAAATAGCACAACCAAGGCCTTATTTCTCTCATTTAGAAAATGGGTGTTCTTCATTAAGGCATGTTTGCTCATCTTAATAAGCTGTATGAATCTTTTAAGCAGGGAGGCTTGACTTGAATTGATTTGCTTTGTTTAAACATGCTCTAGCTTTTGCTCATGTATATAGCTCATAAAAAAGAAACCTGTTTGAGTTTAGCCCAGTATCCCATGGTGATTACTTAGATGTGCTGTCATAGCCAAGAGCTTTGAGTCTAGGGTTTTGTTGGCAGCAGTGCAGCTGCAGTAATTATGATGATATGGAAAACTGAACCACAATTTGAAAACCAAAAGGACTACTGCAACTCTTAGAGTTCAGAGATTGCTGAGTAATGTCCATTCAGTATATGTAGGTAAAATTCATGATGCTTTATTATTTTAAGTAATTAATATGGATCAAATCTATTTCAGAAGCCATTCTCTAGTTTAAGCAGGCAGGTAGGAGGTTTATTTGGCTGTTTTGTTTAACCAACCACTTAAGAGTCAAGTAGAAGTTTTAGTGAAATTAATTTTGGCTAGTTAATACATAAAAAAGCCTTTGAAGATATTTATTGCCATATATTTGTTAGACTTTATTCATATGGGTTGAAGAATGACATCCTTTTGTCTCATAAGCAACTTCTCTTGTGAAAAGTATTTCAAGAACTTTTTGGACCTGTCAGCAATATTTTTTTCTTCATCAGAGCCTACAAAGGCAGACTTATGTCTTGTATTTTCAGTATCTCCTGCCAGAGCGAGACACTGAATCCCCATGAACACCATGTGCCATGAATTCTGATCTTTCACATCAGCTAAGGCTGTCACATGGAATAATAACAACGAGCAGCAATGTGAATCTGGCATGCACAACTGGGGCCTTGATTCAGTCAGTAGGGATAAGAAACAGTTTTTGACCCATCTCTGTAACATAGTGTTGTATTCAGCTGATTCTCTGAGGCAGAATTTGATTTCTTAGTTGGAATTTCTTTCAGTGGAAAAGCAGTTAATTTGCTTAATTCAAATATGCTTATTTGTAAGATACTATGTGCCCACTTTTTAAGTAGTAGTTCTTACTCTTCTGATGACAACTAGAGATTGAAAGTACCAGCCTTTCACTGGAAAGTCTGACTGTGAGTGTACCAAAGTTGATTCTACTTCTGCAGTTAATACTTTGCTCTTACTCTAAATACTTGTTTATTACTTGGTTTGGATAATACTGAATTTGAGACAATGATAGCAATGCAGATATAAATGGAAAGTTGGATCCTTTTGTGATAGATTCTAATGTATGAACAAAAGAAAATTGACATGCTGTTGTGAAGTCATCTGTAGTCTTCTGAAAGAAGCAGTTGAAAACAACAGCGAAGTCTGAGAATGCATCTTTTCTGAAAAAAAGAGGTTTTTTTCAGAAAAAAATGCTATATTTTTCTTCAACACACAACTGTATATCTGATGTAATCGAAGAATCAAGAAAAATGACATTGCTGAATAATTTCTGGTGATTAGCTTAAACAGAGACAGATTTAGGGATGTGCATGCTATTTTGAGCAACCAGTAATTGTATTAGCTGCACTTCACAGATGAACTTTGTCTTCTGTTTAACAGCAGGTTTGCCATCCTGTCTAACTAGGTTGTTTGGTAACCTTGAAGAGATGATTTTCTACTTTTAAGAAATGTTTGAAAGCTGTCGATTCAATTTTATATATTTGGGCAATCAATCCATTTTATTGCTTGGCTGCCTTCCCAGCTCCTGGTTGCTTTTACTACTTAATTTTGCATTGAACAAGCAAATAAATGTTCTAATCGTATATAAAAAGAACTGTTTTGATTGTCATGTTTTGAATTCTTAACAAGAGCTTAGAGTATTACAGCTATATCCTATCAGCATATTGTGGCAAGTCTTGTGAATTAATTTCAGTAATAAGTATAAAGAAAATGCCAGTAAACCCTGCAATACAGCTCTGACATATTTTTCACAGCTATTTCCTTTATCTAATGAAGATTAATTTTCCTAGAGAAGGAGTTTCTTGCTCTGTTTTGTAACAGCAGCGTTTCCAAGAAATGTTGGTTTGCATTGCGCTACAGGCTCTGCTGGTCTTCCACAGTTTGGGTGTCTTAATGGCAAGAGAGGCTGTTTATGTGTTTGATCCCCTGCTGACACAAGCAGCAAAGTGTCCTCTGCAACAGACGTGGGGCTCTTGTCCCACGCAGCACCCGGTGAGCTCAGGGACAGCACAAGGTGCAGCCTCACAGGGCAGCGCAATGGGCTCATGTGCCTGTGCAGGCAGCAGGCACCTTCAGTAGGGGTGCAGAAACTGTTCTGGAGAGAAAACATTCCATAAATAGTATCTGTAACCTCACTAGGCCAGGTGTGGAACAAGGTATCTTCCAGGCACTCCAAATTGAGATTTGGTCCAGCTCTCCGAGACACTTCTCCACCGCAGCTAATGTTGGTTTATTTGGCATTTGAATCCCTGTCATCTCCTCTCCTTTTCAGTCGCTTCATATCTTCTTCGTGCTTGATCCCATGCCAAGTTCTATTACTTGGAAAAGCTTAATAAAAATCTGGTCAAGTGCTTCTGAGCTACATGAACGATATTGATGCAAAATGCTGGCTAGAAAATGGTGTCTCCTGGTGTTTGGTTGGCTTCTGAGGGGAGAAGGAGGTGGGTCCAGAGTTACAGTTTGGCCTGCAAAAGAAAGAAAAAAATATCTCGCCCCCCAAATTACATACCTGTTAAATTGCTTGCTTTGCATTAGAATAATTTACCTGTTAATAAATTGGGATAGCCCATAGGCCTCACAAAAGTAAGTAGGCAAGTCAAGGACTTGTCTTAACTGTTTTTCCATGTACACCCATTAATTGTAAGCATCAATCCATTTTTTTCCAAAAAAACCCTAACCCAACCCTAACTCAAAAACTGGATCCCGCCCCCCACAAATGACCCTAAGATTAAGGCAATTGAGAATGCCTGTTTTGTGCTGTGCTGTGCAAAATCAAAAGAACAAGCATCCTATAAACCCCCTTATCTGTGAATACACATACCTCTTTAATGACACTCCGAAAATCAGGCTTGATGCAACAAAATGTATCTGTGTGTACGTACAAGTATGCATAGACACGCGTAAGGTCTTGGAAAAACTGGGGAAAGTGTAAGGGTGGATCAAGGAAATGACTGAACAACTGGAGAAAGTGCCTTAGAGGGAAACTTAGGTGTTACCCAAGTATTTGCCAAGTGTATTTGCTTATGCACAGCTCTACATCAAATTCCAGACCAGAGCCAGCTCGCATCTTGCCAGTTTACACCCCAGGCGAAAAATCTGTGTTCAGTTTCTGTCGGACCCTGTAGTTTTTTCCTGGAATAGCATAGTCCATTGTCATAAATTTTAAGAGGAAAAAATGCAAAAGGTACTAAAACTAAAAAGCTGTTAGAATCAGAGGGAAAAAAAATAAAAAAAGGCATAACAAATGTGATTAAAATCATTTTAGGGAGCTGTGAAAGCTACCTGGTCATAATACAGCATTTCTAATGGTTATAAAGGTGATTGTATGGTGTGTGGTCTCCTGGGAAGACTGCAATTAGTTTTGAAAACTCAGGACACAGAACGTATTTTCTGACCCAAGTCCCTCAGCTGAAGGAAAACAAGGTCAAATGAGAAATCAGCTTTAATAAGAAAGGTAATAAAACATAAAATAAATAGAATAAAAATTTCCAGAAGAGGTGGATTTTTCATCTTGTCTTGGCTTAGATCAGAATAGCCTACCTTTCTGAAAGGGTTTCTAATTCTGAAATATAAATTAATGAGCTCCCTGAGTCTCTGAGGAAAATGTTATGATGTGAATAAGAAAAGATAGACCAGAATAGTTAGATGGATTGGTGGTTTCTTAGGAAGAGAACAAAAGATAGGGTAGATGAACAGGTAAATCAGTTTCATTTTTCAGCATCATAGCAGAAGTAGAATGACAGGCCCAAAGGAGGCAGTCCCTCATGGATATTGTTCATTCTGTCTGCACACCCACCTTTACAGGAAACAGTAACATCACAAGCTACAACTCTTCAAGATACTTCTGACAATTATAAAACTGGGTAACTCATTTACTTGCTTAGTTCTCATTAATTCCACGAAACTGCTAGAAATTATGATCGAAAAAAGGTGAGAATAGAAATGTTTTTATTTTTCCTGTGATACTTGTTTATTCTAATGACTTAGGCAAATATTCAGATTCCTGTATTTCTGATATAGTCAGCGAAGGAAGATAACCTTCCAGCACTTGCACTGAAATAGCCCGCTGTCATCTTCTGACCATAAGGAAACCGAAGTTCTCTGAAGCTCTGAAGTTAGATATGTAGGGTTTACACTACAAACTTCTCCTTAGAAAATGAAGTGGGGCTGTTTTTTTTATTTTCTCAGATTTCCTTGTTATTTTTCTTATCCTGCCCATATATAGAGTAAAATATATGTTCATTTCAGTAGGAACAGAGCTATGCCAACACTGTGTGTGTTGGGAAAGAGCTCCAAATAAATCAAGTGGGAGACAGAAAGAGTACCAAAATGCTAATTCCTTACTGTCTTTCTACCTATTAATAAGCCAATTAATTCATGCTATTATACACCTGCAAGAAGGACCAAGAACGTTTTGTTTTTATTGTTAAACTTCTGATGATAAACTTGTTAAGTACTGTACTCAGACCATTGCATACAAGACTTGCAGTACATACATAATTAACTCTAATTTTCAAGCAACTTCTGCTTGTTTCCTGTATGCATTTCATTAAAATGCTTTCTAACATAGCAGAATTTCATTAAGGGAAAAATAGAAAACATAAAACATGCACAACCTACTTGCTGTTCATCCATTTAAACATGCCCTGCTTTTTCAAATCTGTAAGAATTGTGCCAGAGTAAAAACATATTCACAAGTAACACCACTGATATCTAATGAATCCTGTTAAGATGTCAGGATTGGACCCATGATCTTTGAGTGAGAAGGGTCAGAGAAAGCTTATGTATCCCACCAGGTCTGGTGGGATGGAAATGAACTCTTTAATGTCCCACTGATTATTGTGAGATCCCCTAGGTCTGGCAGATCCTGGAGAAGGAATGTATAGCAAGATGGTCATCTGGCTCCACAGGTAACTGGAGGAAGTAGGACACAAGCTAGCATGTGGTTGGTGCAGATGTAACTATCAGTTCTAGACGGATGAATTTCAATTACCTACTGTCAGTATAGTCAAGCAAGCTTGCACAGAGGTTCAGTGCCGGCACTATCTGAACACTGGGAAAAAAAAAATTGCTTTCAGTGGTAGGTGCAGAATTTGAAGGAATAAACAGAGAAGCTCTGAATTGCCAATTCTCTCTTCCATGGTAACTGAGAGTGTCGTAGAAGAGGATGTCATAGGACACTAGAAAAAAAAAAACCCATAAGTTGAAAGAGGTTTGATGGATCAGTGGAAATTGTGGTAAGACATACCCAGGGGTAGGACACTGTATGATAATGCCAAAGGAAGTACATAGAAATATAGTATAGGCTTGTGTTAACATGATTTGTCAAACAGGAAGACAGGAATAATATCAAATGTTTACAAGTTTGCAGTCAGGAAAGTAGGGTTTGTTCTTATGGCTTTGTAGTTCCAGGACCGGAGTTTGCTGCCAGGATCGTGGCCAGGCCAGAGCAGCTACAGATCCACCGTGCGCTGGTTTTGCCTGGGATGGTGCATCTGGGGTACTTTGATTCCTCTGGTTAGAATGCAAGTCAAAGAGAGAGATGCAGCCCTCTTAGAGCCAGGTACTGTTTCCATGTTATAGAAGGACTAAACTTGAAAGAAATTTTAAAATAATTTCTTATCAGTAAAAAAAAAAAAGAAATAAAAAATAGAAAACAGAGAGAAAGAAACCTCCACTGCACACAAATCCAGACCAAAACTCCAATCCCAAACCCCAACACCCTTCCTGTTTTATCTTTTCTCATAGTTTCTAGTGGTCACTGAAGCATTTCTGAGATAAAGTTGTTCAAAACTTTCCTGTCTAATTTAATTTCTTTCCGCTAATTCAAGTCCAATTAATTGCTATTGTATTCTTCTCCTGAGTATAGTTGCCATATGTTTTCTTTTTCATTCTTGATGTGTTTTATCTGTTTTTTCTTCCATTTTCTGACATCACCAATCTTTACTTCAAAATACTGCCCTTTCTCTGCCCTTTCATTTTGCTTCCTATATCCCCCAAACATCTATCAAAGAAGAAGGGGCTGTATGTTAAAAAGTTGCTGTGATGTTTGATGATGACTTCTTCTATATGCCCTGTATGGATGACAAAGAGCATTATTTAAATGTGAACTTTTCCAAGCTTGTCAGAGTTGATTTTTCCCTGGATTGGTATGATAAGACATAAAAGAATTTTCATGGCAAATTTTCCAGCATGGCTTAGTTGAAAGTCTTCATATTAAATTTTAATCATCTCAAATGAAGCACTGTGTGGTGTAAGGAAATACAGCAGAAGTCTGCTGTGCTAATAAGCTGCAAACTCTTAATACTGAGATGCTCTTTGTCTCTCTGGTATCAAAAGGCTTCCTTGAGCCATGACATAAAGTAAGTTTTCAGCTCTAAACTTGAAGCTCATCTGTTAAAAATAACTCAGGAAAAGGAGGACATTGGTGGATTTGATGTTATTAGGATGACTAAAGGTGACAAAGATAAGCCACTGCTGTAGCAGTTTAGGCTTTCATATATTTGTGAAAAAGATAAATGATCCTAAGATGTATTTGATGGTGTATACCCAAAAGAAATTAGGAAATATCAATTGCAACTTATATTGAATTCCATCTAAAATACATGGTACTGTCCTGCTCTATGTGTTCAAAAGAGGTGGATGCAAGCTGAAATAGAGAAGACTTTCTGCTGTAACCAGAGAGTCTGCTTTAACCAAAAAAAAAACCAACCAACCAACCAAAACCACAACAACAAAAGACTAAATGAACTTCTCTGGTTTTGTCCAAAAATAACTGAATGTGAGACAAGATAGTCTTACTGCCCGTGTACGTGTCAATGGGGCAAATAATAAAACCGGTACAAATATATTTACAATAAAAGATAAATTACAAACCCAATGAGATATAAACTAGCCATGAATAGGTTAGAAGTTAGAAAATGTTTTCCACCAGTGAGAAAAGTGGAGAAGTGAGATTATGAATCAGACTTCCCATGGGAGAAAAGAAGTACTTCTAAAGTAGAAACCATTAAGTTTATGAAGGGATGTGACATGGTGCATGTGGATATACCCATGATTTGTGACGATCTGCTCACTCCTTGCTTCCTAACTTTAGCTGCAGACAGGTTGCTTGCGTGTAACCTTATAGAGTAAAATAAAAATCAGTCTACCAGCTCTTTTGCTTTCTCTTCCATAAACAGACAAAACCATAAGGATTAGATAACATCTTCTATTGTTCATTATGGCAGTGATTTCTATAGCTTAACCAAGATTGGGACTCCCTTATGTAAATGGAAAGTAATTCAAGAACTTGCAATAAATAATTTACCACTAATTAAAGTAAGTCAACCATTAAATCAATTTAGAAAATTGCCATTGTATTTCACTTTTAAGAGTTCAAAATAATTATTGGTCACAGATCAATTTTTACATTTCAATAGAGAAAGAATTAATTACAAATGTATATAATTATTTTGCTGTATTTTACCCTTCTTGATAAACTCTGGCAATTTTCCTCACAAAATTGATTGAAACCTTGGGTTCAAGCATCTCTCATTCTCAAATAGCACTGAATACTTTCCCCAGCCAATTCTACATTTTAATGGATTGAGGACAGGGACTTGTGGAGTAAATGTGATAAGTGACCAGGAAATAGCTCATAGGTTACAGAGATGTCTTTTTCACAGTCTGATGATTTTTTAATGCTTTCTCAAAATTCATAACAGCTTTTCCCACTACATCCTTTTCAGACAGATTAAGTAATGTGATATGAACTCTGAATTAGAATGTTTTCAGTTCCACGCTTTATTTTGAATCTGGTAGCCTTTCTATTTGTTACCACAAGCTAAGTATTTTTATTTGTTGGGCCATCTCTGTACACATTGGTATGCCATCCACATCGCCTTGCAGAAATGCAGAGCTGTGAACAGATGACTGAAAGTTGTAGCATTTGCCACACTAATGTGTCGTCGTTTGCCTGCTTTGATGTTCTTGCACATGATAGCTCATCCTTTTGCTTCAAAGGGATCCCACTAAACTGGAACTGCAGCAAAGGCCTACGGGAATCTTGCTGTTTGTAGAAAGAAATCACACCTTTTTCTATGGCTCTTCTAATCTTGTGATGTTTTAAATATATAAGCCATGTTGCATGATAATTTCTCCTGACTCACCTGCATACTTAGGTCAGGGTATTTTCATGACTATTGGCTCTTCTAGAATTATGTCTTACAAGGCTCTGCAGTTTGTATTCTTCTTTCTGAGTGTTTGAAAGGAGTGAGATCTGCTCAAAATGTGCAAGTGATAACTTTTGCTCACTTGGATGATATTAGAGCTTTTCCTGCTGTTTCTAGAAGATGAGTGATGTTGAGAAAAGCACATTTTTAAAACCTTTTTGCTATTGATTTGTATCCTAAGAAAATTAAGTTGGTATGTCTCTGTATGATCCAGTGTACTTTTAAAGTTTCACCAAACTAGGTGTGGTGTTCAAACTGCACTTGGTTTTGGAGCTGTGTGATAGAAATTTGTATTAAGCCCCTCCCTTTTCCTCCCTCCCCCCCCTTTCCTTCCCCCCCCCCCTCCCCCCTCCTCTCCTGTCCCCCCCCCCTCCCCC
>JANHFX010005932.1:0-21930 GCA_027560015.1 Chloroceryle amazona | reverse complement strand
CCGTCCCTCTTTGTCCCTCCCTCCCTCCCTCCCTTTTCCTCCCTCCCTCCCTCCCTTTCCCTCCCTCCCTCCCTCCCTTTTCCTCCCTCCATCCCTCCCTTTTCCTCCCTCCTCTCCTCAATCTGGAGTTCCAAGCCTGAGTGTTACTAATAGGTGGCTTTGTGACAAGCCAACCACAGTATAACCAAAGGGGTATTCAGGCAACATGGATAAGTTCTTTACAATGTATAAGTACCAGCTGTAAATTTATTGTCAGTCATCAGTTTTGTCACTTCCCCATTAATAACTTGACCTTATTTCCTTACTTACAATTAAAACAAAATTGTATAAATGGACAGATTAGATGTTTCTGTCAGGAATTAAGAACAAGGCACATTCTTCTTGAGATGTGTATTTCCAGCCACTAGAAGTATTGCCCCCACTATTTTGTAAGTAACAGATACATCCTCTTCCCCCTCCTTTGACTGAAACGCTCCAGAAGGCAGAATTCATTTAGAAGGAGAGATGTGTAATTTATGCCCTCCCTTACCGTAAGCAAACACAGATTTTAAAAAGGGGCTGAAATAACACAAATATTCAACTGCAGTAGAGCGAAATAGAGAAGTGACACAGCAGAGCAAAGATGTTGCCCTGGACTTCTCCTTCAGGCTAAGCTGTCCTGCCAGGTATTACACAAAACAGCCCTACTCCCAGAAAAATAAAAGGAGCAGCACAAACTGACCCCTCCTAATAATGAATTTGTTTCAGTTGCCAAGCATAGTAGTCAGGAAATCAAGGGCAAAGGGGAGTAAGAAACTGCTTTTGCTGTGGGCAAACTAACCCTGTCAATCTAGAGGAGCATGGAATGACTCCCTGCCCTAAGCATGGTGTACAAATGACTTTTACTCAACTTTGTGGGTGAAACATAACCTATAACTTTTGAAATGTCATCAGCAGTCACTCACATACCTTGATTGCATACTCTTTGCCTTTTAATGGTTGCTGCTTACTCCAACTAAGGTAAAAAAATTAGTGGTGGATATTGTAGCCACAGTTACCAGTGATAAAATAGGTGTCAGCATTGTTAATACTGAAAAAAAAAAATGTATTTTTTTAAATCTTTGCTGATGTACATAAGTTTTTTTTTGAGACAGTTTTGAAAACAGTCCTATATTAAAGCAGTATAAAATCATAGCTGCGAGTCACAGCTTATGGAGAGGAAATACAACTTCTGCTTATGTTAAGAAAATATAACTTAAAAGAGTAATGATCAAAACAGGATTGATTAGAGCTCCAGCAAAATTACATTCCAGGTTGCCCAAATGTCTTAAATTGTTCTCTGTTCTCTCTTGCTTGGGCTTCCCTTTCTTCTTCAGTGATTTAGCAGAGACAACAGCAAAGAGATGTCTTCAGAAAACAAGAATGCATGTGTTTCCAAAATAGGGACAGGAAATATTTGTGATGGTTTACCTCTTTCTTCATGACTTTCAGAACAGTTTAATAGAGAATGGGTGTTAGGGAGCTTGAAGTCTTTCTGCTTCACCTCATTCTCTTTGGGAAGGTGATTTTAAAGCAGAAATGAAGGCTGAATACTGTGGGAAGTGATCCACACAGACTTTTTGGATGTGTATTATAGATACCTATTTCTATCAAAAAGGCAAATTACAACTTTATCTGTGTAGTCCAGAAATTTTGAAGATGTTATTAGACAGATAATGAACCATTTGGATAGACACAGATGAAACTCTGCCTGGATAATGTCACATGGATATCTGCTTAGGAAAGAAATAGCAATAAATTTGCAGTTTATAAATCTAAATATTTATCCAAGGAGACATAGAAGGGAACAAAGACATTCCCCAGAGGTTTTGTGAACAGCTCTCCAGCCCTTGGTATCACATAATTACTGTTGTCCTCCTTTCTCATCAAAGGACAGGACTATCCAACTGTGTCCACACCAGTTTTCCACATCTCAAGATAACTAGCCCTGTGGAGAAGAAGTAGCATCCTTGTTTCTTGATAGCTTCCCTCAGCTATTAGTTTGCCAAGCTGTGTCATAGCTCATCAAGAAATTGTTTCATTCAGCTTGGGAATGAGTAACTGTAGGGTCAGGTCCTGTGTCATGCAGAGGTCAGAAAGATGGGCTACGATGGTGCTGATCTGTGCAACAGCCAGCGTGGGGTAAGGCTTCCTCTTCTTGCTGGGAGCCCTGTGCTACAAAAGTAGCCATACTTCAGCCATTCCCATGGATTCTTTCCACTCCACTGTCTGTAAGCTACATCCTTGTTGAGCTTTCTAGAAAGATTTGGGGGTAATTTCTTCCTAAAATATAATCACCCGTCTTTAATTCAGGTCAAGACTTACATCATCTCCAGGCTTGTTGGAGAGGGGATGGTACCTTCCAGATTTCACATGTAGCGGCGCCTTGTGCCACTGTGCTGTACCTGCAGCCTGCGGAGAGCTGCTGCCAACGACTGGGAATGGGATATGTTTCTCAGGAAAGCAGAAGTTAATTGTTTGCTTTCTTCCTGAAAGAAGATTTATTCTGGAGAGCTTGAAGACTGTGAGGAAAGGATAAGGGAAAATGAGGGAAATTAAGTAAGTGTATATGAAGCATGACTGGATGGGGATTAATTCCCTCTTTTATGATTTTGAAGGCCAGGCAAAGGAAAATACCTATTTTTCTGCATCCATTGAAGCTGTCAGGACAAGCAATATGCAGAAGTGGAGTTCTAACATTTCTGAGAGGCTAATATTCAGTTGTTGTTTCTGATCCAAACATCATTTGTATTTTAAAGCTGTTTCAGAGCCCAAGTGGCATCTGGACATTTGCCTCTTCGCATCCACTAGCTACCACCACCGTTACAGTGCAGATGGCAGTATGTCTGCCTTGGGGTATAACTTATAATAGGGAGTGAAGGTCTGCAGTTGCCAGAAATTGAATTACCAACAGCCAAGGGTCTGAAAAAGTGGAAAAATTAAATAGAGATAAATCACAGAGCGTCGATGGCTGCTATCCAACTAGTCTGAAAGAACCAAACAACAAAGCGGCCAAGCTGCTAACCCAAATATAGAATTTACCCTCAAATTAGTGCTGTACCTGCCCATTAAAAATGTGTTGTTCCAGAGCTGTATACATAGCTAACCAACTTTACTTCAGTTTCAAAAACAGTGGTTGAGAAGACCACTATCCCTTCTATGATGTAACTGGAGGGAGCCCACGGCTCCTGTGCTGGTGCGGGACACTGGGGCTGGGTGGTCACTCCAAATGTCACTGCAGCCCTGCTCCCATCTTTCCTCTCCGCAGAGCTGACATATTTTCCCAGAGGGGTGCCAGGTTATATGCACTGCCCTTTCTCAGATGAGGGAGGGGAGGCATTAAGGAGACCCACCACCGTACCCAGCGCTGGGGTGGGTTGCAATGCATGCCATGGCATCAAAGGCCAGATTCATCCCTCTACAGGTGCAAGGTGAGCTGAGCTCTAAACATAGACATAAGGAGGCACAATGGTGGGTAAGAATCTGCTAAAAACAGGCAATGTGGTTTTCTATATGTTGCAGCATGCTACACCAAAATTTTGCATCACAGCCTTTTGATCTTGCAGGGCTGCTAATCCGGGGCTCTGCAGCAATTCAAAATTTATTCAAAAGGTAGTATTCAGATACAGACCTGCTGTTAAAAGTCATCTGCTAGAGTAGTAGTATGCTCAATTGCATAAAAGTTATTATCTGATTTCTTTCCCAGTATGTGAGGGGTTATCTTTCCCAAAAATTCTAGTTTGGCATCAAGCAGAAATCAAAAACCCTCATAAGTCCTCATATCGAGTATCCTTCCAGTTGCAGTTCTCTACTCCCCTTCTTTATAGTCTCAGGGTCACAGCTACCACCTTATTAGATATATTACTGTATGGTGAGGAGAATTCCTGGCTTTTTCATTAACCAAACACCAGTAATACATCAGAAAGTGTAGGAAGAATAATTTCATACATTATTAATTCCCTGCAGATGATGCAAAATTTAAAAGAGGTTTGTCTTTCTGAGTTGTTCTTATGTAAGAGAATGGAAAAAAAAATCCAGTTTACCTATATTTGAGTTACACTTGTCTATAAGAAGACTAACAAGAATCTGTTTTTTCCCTCCCACCTCTTCAAGGCTTGCCCCTGAAAGGTGTGCACCAAAGGAAAAAACAGTGCTGCAACTATTGCCTCAAAAAAGGTAGACCTTTCTATGTGCTGCTTGTTTCCTCCTCACTAACTAGAGACCACACACACACAGAGATAGATTCATAACTCATGTTGTGCATTTAACAGTGCTATACATCTCATCAATCCAGCAAGCTCAGCTGCTGTCACTAGTACAATTGACGCATGGCTCTGTACCTTCACCCCTTCTGCAGACAAGAAATTCAGAGCTGGAGGAATATTTCACCAACACTTTTTAAAAATTAGTTTAGCTGACAAAAGTATCTCCAGAAAGTCCAAAGATTGAATGGGAAAGTAGAGACTTATCTGTACAAATAGTCCATTCTCTAGAGCTGGCGCAAAGGGCAGTGGCAAAGACTGTCATGCACAAGCCTGATTTTTGAACAGGAGAAAGTCTCGAGTATCCATTTCTTGTTGGTACCTTCCCTGAGCTGTATGTTTAGAAAAAGTATTTTGTTTTGGTTTTCTTGAAAAAGTAAAATTCTGTTTTCAGGAAATGAAAGTTTCCTTTGTGCAGTTAAAAGTATCTGTTTCTGTCCTAAACTATCCACAAATGAGAGTACATCCTTTACACCCAGACATAGCCTTCCCAGGGATATTTTTTTCTAATGAAAAAATTCTAATGAAGAATTTCCACAAACTGTCTAATAAAAATGCTTAGCAGCGTGAGCTTATACTGGACAATACACACGATGCACATTCCTAAGAGTAGGAATTCCTCAGATGCCCAAAAGTCAGTTTGCTTTCAAGAAGAATTAAAATATCAGAAGCACTGAATATTGAGATGGAGAAGAAGCAGCCTGTGGCTCCTTGCTCAGTGACTCTGGCTAATGTTGCCTGAAGTTCCAGGTCAGTGTTAGCAGGGACCTGCTATGAAAGATAATTGCTTTAAAGCCCCATTACTGAATAGGGTCACTACATTAGACTGATCATGTTAAAAATTCTGTGTGACCAGCAAGGAAAGTGAGATGGGAAGAAGAGCAAAGTAACAAAACAGGACTGGGTTAAGCAGGAGAGATCTAAAGTTTCCGGAAGATGAATCCTCAAAGAAAAAACCTAAACCATTTCTTATATGAATACATCCCTAAAAATTATCAGAGATACTTTTTTATGTAGAAGTAAAAAGAGAAAGGAGCTAAAATCCAAGGTACAGGGCAACCTGCAAAGCAGAAGTCAAGACACTCTGGTTCTGTTCTTGGTATTTCATTCTTTTGCACTTCTATATTCTATCACTTTGCTAGCTAGTAAGATCTTTGCTGCAAATTAGTAGCTGCAAGAACTGTGTGACTTATAGAGCAGGAGCAAAACTGCCAGTTCTCACCTGTGATGCGTAGCTATACTGTCGTCATTCTAGGAATTATGTCTTGCAGTTGGCTTAAGCTCAGTCTGTTATGTGCATGTCTGTACACAGCGACACCAAACCCAACCACTACAATTATCTTTACCTTCTTTGACTCTCAGTATGCGTTCGTCCATTAGAGCATGCAACAATAAGTCCATTTTTATGTTGACAAGTCACAGTTATTTCAGTAGCATTCACAATATAAAACAAATTAAAACACGCCCAGCAAGACTCCTTATCTTTTTCCAGCATGAATTTTCTTTGTGTTACCCTGCTATCTGTGAGCCTTTGGCAAGATCCTCCTGGAAGTTCTTACTTTTTTTTTTCCCTAATCTTGAGTACGCTGAATAACACTGAGTCATCTGCACGCATGTCCTGTTCTCTGATTTTTGTCTCCTTCTCTGTTCCTTATTAATTGAAACTGAATGCTAGGATTCAAATCACCTAATTTTTGAGGTTTATAATGCAGAGGTTTAAATCTGAGTCAGTGTCCCCAAGCTCTTTTTGCAGTCTGTGGAGAAGAATAAACAGTTGTAGGACATGATTCATCTCATCTTAAACTAGATTTGTGAAACAGGTCAGATGAATCATATCTTAGAAGCCCTCTACAGACCTAAGCTTGCTTAAGCATGAAAGAGAAACAGCCTAGTGTCAGATTTGGAGAAAAGAAAAAAGTCAGCCTATCCTGATTCTTGGAGAAGTGGGAAAGAATGACAGCATTTGTACCCAAAGTTATTATATGTTCCTTTACCATAACCCAGCTAACAACCTGGATATAGTTTGGCATGAGCCAGGAGAAGCAATTGTACCAGCAGACCTGTGTGGATGGAGTGAAGAAAAGCAGAGATGTGAGGGACAAGCAGCCACCCCCACTGAGTGTTCAGAAACCAGGTTAGCTGTGAGTAACCTGGCCCTAAAGCTGCACCACTGGTGGCAGTGGCAGTCCTTTCATTCTGTGTCTCCTCCACTTTTTTTTTTGACTCTTCAAGGTTTTTGTCCTTGAAGTACAAAGCAGCAACACTATCAGCCTCTCTGTCTTACGTCAGAGGGTGTGGAGCAGAGTATTTGCTGAGGTGTTTTCCTGGTAATACCAAAGCTTATTACAAAAAATACTTCTTCACACTGGAGGTTTTTATTTTGGTGGTTTTAAAACGGTAAGCAGCTATACTCAGAGAATGTATGCCCTTTTGAGGAAATGTAGCCAATAGAAGAGTTGTTTTGCCAATGGAAGAATAATTTTGCCATCATATAGTCATTCTCTGGTATTAAATTCTGGCCATGAATTCAAGGTTGATCTCATGTATGAAATATCTAGACAGTGTACTGACAAACAGTCTTATTGGAAGGGATTATTTTTCAGATCTCCAAGTATATGTTTGATATTGGCTTATGGAAAGAAGCCCCTGCATGGCAGAGTAGAACATGCTGGTTGCATTCTGAATTTTGAATGAAACCTTTGATACTTTCTCAAAAGCCTTGATGAACTTCAGGTAGACAACATCCACTGCTCTCCCTTCATCTACGTAGCTAGTCATGCCATCATAGAAGGCTATCAGATTAGTCAAGCATGATTTCTCCTTGGTGAATCCATGCTGGGTATTCCTGAGAATCTTCTTTTACTCCACATGCTTAGCAATGAACTCCAGAATGAGCTGTTCCATCACCTTTCCAGGGATGGAGGTGAGGTTGACTGGTTTGTAATTTTCCTGGGTCTTCCTTCTTGGTCTTTTTGAAGACTGGAATGACATTGGCTTTCCTCCAGTCCTCAGGCACCTCTCCTGTTCTCCATGATCTTTCAAAGATGATGAAGAGTGGCACAGCAGCAACATCAGCCACCTCACTCAGCATTCACGGGTATGTCCTATCAGGGCCCATGGATCTTTGGGTGCCCAGTTCACCTAAATGATCTCTAATCCAATCCTCCTGACTTAGGGAAAGTCTTCGTTTCTCCAGGCTTTCTCTCTTACTTCCACGGTCAGGGATTCCTGAGGGCCGGCCTTAGCAGTGAAGACTGAAGCAAAGAAGACATTCAGTAACTCCATCTTCTCTGTATCCTCTGACACCAGGGCACCCACCTCATTCAGCAGCCGGCCTACATCTTCCTTAGTCTTCCTTTTACCATTGATGCACGTGAAGCAGATCTTATTGTTATCTTTGACATTCCTTGCCAGATGTAATTCCAGATTTGCCTTAGTCTTACTGGTTACATTCCTGCAAATGCATGTATATGTCCTTGATAAGCAAATCATACAAGTGATGAAATATCTTAACTTTGAAGCTACACAACCCAAGACTCATTGGGAATGTAAAAGTCCGAAGTTGAGAAACTGGAAACAAATGATAACTCCACATACATTTCAGAAATATACCAGTTTAAATCAGTTGAGGACTCAGAATCATTTTTAGGAAGACTTTTGCTCCTAGCTTTCTCTGAAGTACATTTTCATTTTGTCATCTTGTAAAAGCCTTCCTGACTTTTATCTTCTTTAGTAGCTTGACTCTCTATTACTTTCAAACAGCTTTTTATTTGAGTTTCATTTCTGATGGAAAGTGTCAATATGAGGACACTGTAGTGTGCGTGTCACATATGTGGATATATTTTGAGATTTTAAATGAGATATAATCCACAGTGTAGAGCTAAGCCACTATAAAGAGTAAATGTCACCCAAGAAGAAAAAGAAATATATCTGCAATGCACAAAATATAGCAATAAAATTTAACATAAAAATCTGTTCCCCGGGAGCAAGAGGAAAATAAAAGTCTATACAAGCATAGAATCACAGAATAGTTTGGGCTGAAATGGACCTTTAAAGGTCATCTAGTCATTATTACCATAATGGGGGTAATAATAGTAATGAGGGTATTCTAAACCATCTTCTCTTCTCTCTATGAATTATTAATCTTTAGATGTTCAGTGTGACCTCTCCTGTCCTCATGTGGTAGAGGGAATTTACTTGGGCTTTTCCTTTTGCTTTTTATTTGTGTAGGAGGAATAAAAACTACATAGCTGTGAATGCGATGAAGGCTGCCTTCCTCAGTCCTGAAAAAGAGATATGAGAAGCATCTCCACTGTAACACATTTTCATTGCCAAATAGAAGGCCCAGACTGAAACTGGTGTGGCTGTGTCATTTGCCTAACATTTCTCCACAGGGCTCTCAGAAATCTGGGGGATGAGCACCTGAAATCATGAGGAGGATGAAGGAAATGACACCTAATTCCCAAGAAGTATATGAGGAAATTTTGTATTTTTCTATTATTTCCTTTGCTATTCTAAAAAAAAAAAAAAATAATTAAAAAAACCCTCCCCAGGCAATAATCTGGAAGAAATTTTACCCATGGGAAGCTGAAATAACCTTTCTCACCCTGAGAGCTTGCGATGGATCCCACTGTTTTGTCCTGCTGCCACCACCTCATAAGGTTTCTCTTCCAACAAGTTGATGGCAGCATATTTCTTTTCAAGTCCCGTGCCTGCTGAACAGAAAATGTCAAGTATTACACAGCAAAGCTTTGTGTGTGTGTTTAGAAAATCCATAGCATGCTATGTCTGCAGGAACTGTGCTAAAATATTAGCCCAGTTAAATACCATCCTACCTGGTGGTGAAATTGGCAAAGTCACGCATGAGCATTTCTGTTGCTTTATATGGACTGCCTCCTTTTTGTGCTGTTGTTACATCCCAGTGCTCTGGTAACGTGTTCAAGGGGCTTTCCTAGGATGAGCTGATATTTTGGCAATAATGGGAGCTGGTGGTAGTGGTGGAATTCAGACTCTGTTCTTATCCTGGAATTTTGCTTATTTTGATGAACCAGTACACAAGAGCTACTGGGGTGCTTGTTGAATTTAACATGTTAAAGGATTACTGGACTAGGCCCCACACTTCTCTTGTAGAAGTTGAAAGTAGCTAAGCCAGAGTGCTCAGTTTCCAAGAGAAAATACCTTTTTTATTTTACTCTTCCACCTCTGAGAGAGAAAACATACTTTAGAAAGATGAAGGTGTTTTCCCCATGTTTTCCTTAGTACAATAGGTTAAAACTGCATGGTTAAGAAGTGGCATCACGAAATGCCTTTTTTTTTTTACAATAGGTCTTTGAGCAGACAATGTCCAAACATTCTGGTTGGAGGAAGGAAAAAAAAAAAAAACAAAAAAAACATAAATTTCTAATATTTTCTCTATGTGAATTTCTGTTTATGTTGTGAACACCGATGCAGAGCTCTTTTTACACTGAATAGGCTGGAGGATGATACTTGGAGGCTGGCATTATGCAGAGGAAGCTAAACTCTTTATACTGCCTTTAAAGGTTGTGGCACTTGACTGGATGACTCTGATAAACAGCAGCTGTATGGAGATGCTCTTGCTCGCCTGCTGGAAGGCTGGAGACAAACTATGCTAACTAAAGTTGTGAGTGTGTCTTTTAGTGACCTTACCCTAACCATATGTCTTTAAATATGCTCACTATTTTGATCCATGGCACTGCACTCACATACTTTTCCACATGGATGTGTTCCATCTGTCTTTTTCTTCAATGGCATATCACAAACATCAGCTTGAACAATAAATCTGAGATAGAGTTAGCCATGGTTTATTATTTCTATTAATAGTCTGTGAAAGATTGATGATCTGAAAAAATGCCACAAAATTATTCAGACTAATAAAGGACAGAAGATAAGACTGAGGAAAACTTGTTAAGATGCCCAACAGGTTACACCCAGCATTTTGGTCCATAGTCACATACTTAAAATAGTTTGAAGGATTAGGAGCCAAAGTTCTGCAAATTGTCAGCATAAGCACAGCTGGAATTATGGGTCAACCAGTGTTGTAGATACAATTGCACATATTTTATTTTTTTTTTTTTGTGCATGAATCAATTTAATATTTCATTCCTGTGAATCTTTGCTGCTAATGCACAGGGCAGGAGCATGGCATAAAGAGGAGATGTTGTGCTTTCTCTATTTGTCATGACTGTTTCTCATTGTACTCAATATTCACACCTTTACCTGGAGATTTTGTTTGCTTTGTTTCCCTACTAGTCCTTTTAAGTAAGTATTTTACAGTCCTGAATAGCATACAATGTTCTGTCATCACGTACATCTGAGCAGAATTGGCATGGCAGCCCTTGTGTTAGTCCCAGACAAGGTATGAAATTTCTGTGAACAGGAGTTACATTCTGCAGACAGCGGCTTGTGTTCTTCTGCACATAGCCAGCTGGCAGAATGATAAACCACAGGTTTGTGTTAGCAGCCTAGAACCACTTTTGCATTTTCCTCTCATAGCATTGTTACATAGCAGCCATAGTTTTGAGCTCATCTGGTCAGACTATCCAGCTGGCCAGAAGTTCATTCCCCTCCCTTGGCAGCCCTGCTTTGATTGAGAATGGCTTTTGTTCTGGCTGGAAGATCTGTAAGCAGATGAGCAGACCTTGCTGGGAAAGATTGATTCTGGGACACCTTACTTTGGGGAGTGAGGAACCCAGGGGATGGGAGATACTGTCTCTCAAGAGTGGACCAGACAAAGCCACTGTTTATTGTCATTGGGGACAGTGCAGTGACAAAAGAGAAGGAGGCTCTGGTCAGTACTGCTTTATGTCTTTTCCTCCTCTGAGTTCATGTTTTTTCTCTCCTGGGGTTTGCTCCACTTCATTTCCACCTGCCAACTTGCTGACAGAGCTTCTCTAGGTCTGCAAGGCAGCATCTTTCAGATGGTAGATATTTGTCTCCTTAAGAGTGCTTTCTGATAAAAAAACATGGTGTTGCACCATCCAGGTGCTCAGAAGCATACTCAGTTCTTTCATGAACAAGACATTTTTCCTTGCTTTTGTGCAGATGCCAAAGAATAACTATGTGATGCAGAATAGCAGACAATACGCCAAATTCCACAGTTCCCCTGTAGAGATATGGCAACCAGAGAACAACGTGCCTCTGTGGAGATTTATAACGTGTTTTTGAGCATGAGTATGTGACTACTAAGTTCCATTTCTTACTATCCTATCTAGGAACCATTCCTTGTGCCTTGCTGGAGAAGTAACTCTTCCTGCTGGTATCTTCAGACATTGGATAGATGGGTGGCAAGTAGCAACTGGCAAAGCCATCCTTTCTGTAGTCCTCTTTCCACCATGAACTATGAGTTCTCAGCTCTGTTCTGTGCTGGGCAGAGTTGCACCTTCCCCTAGAATGGATCCCTTGCTTATGTTTTTAACACAGTGACAGTGAAGGCATGATGGAAAACTGCTTTGTCATTAGGAACAGAAAGTTGACTTTGACTTATGATTTCTGATGAAGTGGAACTGTAGCTGTCTAGAATAATTTCAAGATGATAAATTAGAGTTGAATGCAGAAAAAGTGGTAGTTGGTAGGTGGCCTCCATCTCATCTCAGTGTGATCTAAATCAAACCTAAGCGACATAGTCTTTGGAGGACACCAAACATTGCATTTTCCTGTGTTCAGTTATCATGAATATATCAGAAGTAATTGTACCTGATCATTCACTTCAATATCTGCCCATTCTTTTTCTTTCTGAATCATCCCCCTGTAGTAGACCTAGGTGGGTGCACACTCTGCTGGATCAAGCACTGGCTGGATGGCTGGGCCCAGAGAGTGCTGGTGAATGGAGTTAAATCCAGTTGACAGCCAGTCACAAGTGGTGCTCCCCAGGGCTGAGTGCTGGGGCCACTCCTGTTTATTAACTTTATCAATGATCATGATGAGGAGATTGAGAGCATCCTCAGTAAGTTTGCAGATGACACCAAGTTAGGTGGGAGTGTTGATCTGCTTGAGGGTAGCAAGGCTCTTCAGAGGAACCTGAATAGTCTGGATCAATGGGCTGAGGCCACTCACAGGGGCTTCGAGAAGGCCAAGTGTCAAGTCCTGCACTTGGGCCAAAACAACCCCCTGCAATGCTCCAGGCTTGGGGCAGAGTGGCTGGAAAGCTGCTCGTCAGGAAGGGACCAACAGCCAGCTGTACGTGAGCCTGCAGTGTTCCCAGGTGGCCAAGAAGGCCAACGGCATCCTGGCCTGTATCAGGAGTAGAGTGGCCAGCAGAAGTAGAGAAGTGATCATCCCACTGTATACTCTGCACTGGTGAGGCCACATCTTGAGTACTGTGTTCAGTTTTGGGAACCACAGTATAAGGAAGACATTGAGGTGCTGGACCAGATATGGAGAAGAGCAACAAAGCTGGTGTAGGGTCTTGAGAATAAGTCTTATGAGGACCAGCTGAGAGACCTGGGGTTATTTGGTGTGAAAGAAAAGAGTCTGAAAGGAGACCTTACCACTCTCTACAACTACCTGAAAGGAGGTTGTAGTAAGGTGGCTGTTGGTCTCTTCTCACAAGCCACAAACGGTAGGACAAGAGGAAATGGCATCAAGTTACACAAGGGGAGGTTAAGATTGGACATTAGGAAAAACTTCTATTCCCAAAGGGTTATCAAAGGCTGGACCACGCTGCCCAGAGAAGTGATTGAGTCACCATTCCTGGATATATTTAAAAGCCATCTAGATGTGGTGCTTAAGGATATGGCGTAGTAGTGGCACTGGTAGAGTTAGATAATGGTTGGACTTGATGACCTTAAAGGTCTTGTCCAACTATAGTGATTCTGTGAACAGTACAGGTGCTCAGTGGTGCCACGTGTGCCGGCATGGCTTTCTGTGATTCTTATGGCCTTCTTGAGGAGCAGCCAGAAAAACATCTTGCTGACTTCTCTGCTACTGGAAGTTGCTGCACTGGGCAGATACATGTTTGAAAGAAAGCAATCAGACAAAGCAGCAATTGTAGCACCATCGTATACATACCTGTTGATATGTGGATAATGACATAAGTAGCTGTCTTTTGGGAAATGATGTCCCTTTTATATTTTATTAACTAATAACTTTCTGACAACTGAGCCACTATATTACAATAAAATAATTGTAAAATATTTTAAACAGTGAATATTTTAGGCAGTCTCTGCCAACTGTGTATTCACTTGTTGTGATTGGAAGGATTATTTACATAGAGTATGGGACACATCCAGTAGAAGAATGAAATACTGACATGTCTGTCATTATAGAAGTACCTGAAAGCAAGGAGTAATACAGGAGGAGAGATAAAATGCGATAGAGTTAGAAATTAGAGTATTTCACTAGTATTAGCTGCAGATATTCTGTATGTAGATTCTACTCCCCATTTCTGTTCTAAATAGCATACAGAAAATCAAAGGAACTGGTTACATTTGAAAACCTATTATATTATTAAACTCAGAAGCAGAATGACCACTATTGTCAATTATTAGATACTTTAATAATTTGAAGTCTAGTGACAGATAAACCAAAAAGTTAAGAAGTAACATACCTAAATATTAATATTGCCATGTCTCAGTATGCTTGCTGCTATTGCACATCTTTTTGCTTATACCTACCCTATACAAAAACCTTTTGCTATCATTTCTGAAAAGTAGTTCAAGTCACGTTGCTAGTTCAAGATAAGGTTTGGCCCTTTGTTCACATTATTAAACACTTGCCTTTAATAATTAAGATATTTTAAAAAGTGGCATGCTTAGTATGTTTGTTCATGCTTCAAAACATTCGAGAGACCAATTACGGTCCTTAGCTTCTAGCTGTGTAATTCTTCAGTACACTCACAAAAAAAATAAATAATTGGACCACTGAACAAAGAAGAAACTCAGCATCTGTTCAAGGCCCTGCCACTGAGTCAGCACACGACTTGGAGCTGTGATTTGGCACTCTTTCTCGAGCGGAACGGCACCTCGGTCGGCACAGTGCTTGCACCAGTGAAACTGCCTCCCTGGCAAAGACCTGCCATGCATGAATAAGCACAAACAAGGACTCTGGCCATTAATGTTTCTGTCCTGTGAGCAAAAAGAAAAGTTTGGTAGTTTATCTGTTTGTTTATTTTCCTTTCCAAAGCATGTTCTGATCTTTTGATGGTAAGTGCTTTACAAATACTGAATATGATGACATGCTTCCCAAGTAAGCAAGTAAATAAGCTTGGTAATGATAACCTTGACCTAGTATGCTATTAGTCTCACCACTGTATAGTTGTAACAAAAGGCAGTATTTGCTCTGCAAAGCTACAACATTAAGGGAGAGTACATCAGACAGATGTAGCAAAAAATTAATTCCCAGGAAAGATGAGATTGCACTGGCCGAGATGAAAAGCACACGCCTTGGCACACTGGTTATCTAATCACCATTGTTGTTGGCAATGCAGAAAAGGACAATTTCAAGGTCAGATGAGGGGAGAGATTAAAATTTAGCACGTTGAATGTTCTCAGAGTCCTGCTTTTGCACATACAGTGGCATTAGCAAAATCCAGAGGAGTCAATAATCTTGCCACAGTCCATATGGGTAATGAAGAAGTGTTTGGACCCTGCACTGGGCCACAAAATACTGCAGCTAAGAAAAGTCCAATGTTTTCTGTACCAAGATGAATATTTTGTATTAAAAGAGACTCCTCCATTGGCAGCATGAGTGACTGCCTCCTAATAAGCTGATCATGCTTTCCCTAATCTTTTTCCTTAATGAGCTGCCTGGAGAAGCAGAGCAACAGCAGAGTCAGCAGAAAGCTTCGCCTAGGTCTTTACTCCATTTGTTGTTGCTCTAGCTACTAATAAGTTAGTACAACCAGATCTTGTGTATCTGAGCAATTAAATCACCATTCATGTGGTTTTATATAGATGCCAGGCCACAAGAGGAATGACCTCAACAACTCTTCTTTTACAGGACTTAATAACTTTTGAATTTCCTTACTACTCCAGATGCAGGACATCAGTGAAATTAAACAAAATTGCAGACCTCCTAAAGGTCTGTAGGGAGCTGAAGCAATTGTTCAATGTTGTTCATGGGTCAGTGTTGCTGAAATATTATGCTTTTACAGCCCTTTTGAAAAGAAATGCATTTACATTACCTTAAAACTGGAATCTAAGCACTTAAAAAATTAAATAACATGGAAAAGGCCACTGAGTAATTTCAGAGGATTAATACTGTCTAGGTTCAAAATTTATAAGGATTATTAAAGCCCCAGACTGTAAAACTGGAGGGAACTGAAGGAGCTATTCTCCTGTAAATGTTTTTAATAACAGCTGTGATTGTCTTTTGTTATTTCTCTTGCTGTTGTGCCTGCAGGCCTTCCTGAAGTCTTATTGTACAGACATACTGTAAGGAGGCATTATAGTTTGCAGCCTTGGTTGTGACAGGATGAAACACTTTGGTGAATAGCACTGACGGACTGGGGAAAAGTGTGAGAGGAAAGGTCTGTTATTGCAGCCTGCGTAAGAGCCTGTTTACCCAAGTTCAATGTTCCTGGCAAAAAGGCTTTCTCGAGTGTATGTGAAGAACTGTCCATCTTTAATTTTCTCTTCTTTTTAAGTCTGTTTCTTTCATAAGAAGAGGTGGATGAAGCCATGTGCAGGGAAGAGGGTGGCTGTTTCTTTCTGTGGAGCACAAGGGAGCAGTCCTCAGGCCACGAGGTGGGAGAGCAGAGGGCAGCAGGGAAAATGCAGTGAGGATCTGGAGCCCCAGTCCTCAGCTGTGGTGGACAAAACCTTCCTGGGGACTGGGCGTCTGTGCAGAGGTTGCCACACCTTGGGAAATCTGGGACTTTGTCAATGTCAAACTGAACAGTAAGGACTCACTCTGGAAGGACACAGTGAGCAAGGGAAGCACGCTTTATACAGCCTTCACCTTTCTATCTGCTGGACATAGTCCCTGGAGGTTGCTTAGTACTGTCTGACTTTCTGAAGTAGAAAATTCACTTTATGGAAGAGGTTCAGGCAGATCCACCTCAGAGCCCTAGTGTACTGGGTCTGGCTGGAGTCGAGTTGACAACATCTAGCTGACATGAAGTCCCACTATGACGCAGCAAACCAGAAGAGAGAATAACATCTGCGCCGCAGATTCACATTTTCTTGTTTAAAACATAGCTAACACCGAAGCAAACCAAAAGCCTGGCATGCAGTATGTATTCTTTCTAGAAGGCTAAAAGAAGTGGATGAGGTTCTAATTTTCTTTCTCTTTCCCCTTTGCTGAGTTTCTGAAGAATTTAGATTGTTTGCATGGGGATAGCAACTGCTGTTGTTGGGGGGCACCACTTGTTTTCACTTTATAACCCTGGTTGTGGCTGTCCTGTAGGGCAAGGCAACCAATGAAGCAGTGCTGTGAAAGTCAGGGGGTAAAGCTGAACAACTGCAACTGGAGGAGAATTTTCAGACCTGATGGTTTTAAAGTTATTGGGGGATTTAAGTAATCTTTTTTTGTTGTTAGAATCATAGAATCGTAGAATCATCATCAAGGTTGGAAAAGACCTCCAGGATCATCAAGTCCAACCTTCTACTAACACTCCCATAGTCACTAGACCATGCTCTGCAGTGCCACATCTACTCGCTTTTTGAATACCTCCAGGGATGGTGGCTCCACCACCTCCCTGGGCAATCTGTTCCAATGTTTAACTACTCTTTCACTAAAGAAATTTTTCCTCATATCTAATCTAAATTTCCCCTGGCGCAACTTGTGGCCATTTCCTCTTGTCCTGTCCTAGTTATGAGGGACAAGAGGCATCACTCACATCTCTACAACCTCCTTACAGGTAGTTGTAGAGAGCAATAATGTCACCTCTCAGCCTCCTGTTCTCCAGACTAAACAAATCCAATTTTCTCAGCCTCTCCTCACAGGACATGTTCTCCAATCCCCTAACCAGTCTTGTTGCTCTTCTCTGTACCCTCTCCAGTCTTTCTTATACCGTGGTGCCCAAGACTGTACACAGTACTCCAGATGTGGTCTCACCAGTGCTGAGTACAGGGGCATGATCACCTCCCTACTCCTGCTGGCCACGCTATTTCTGATACAGGCCAGGACGCTGTTGGCCCTCCTGGCCACCTGGGCAGTGTTGGCTCATATTCAGTCAGCTGTCAACCAGCACCCCTAGGTCCTTTTCTGCCGGGCAGTTTTCCAGCCACTTGTCCCAAGCCCGTAGCACTGTTGAGGGTTGTTGTGACTGAAGTTCAGGACCCTGCACTTAGCCTTATTAAACTTCACACAATTGACCTTATCCCCTTGGTCCAACCTATCCAGATCTCTCTGCAAGATCCTTCCTACCCTCAAGCAGATCGACACTCCCACTTAATTTTGTGTCATCTGCAAATTTCCTGAGGGTACCCTCAATCCCCTCATCCAAATCATCAACAAAGATGTTAAACAGGACCGGCCCCAAGACTGAGCCCCGGGGAACACCAGTCATGACCGGTTGCCAACTGGATTTAATTCCATTTACTACCACTCTCTGTGCTCAGCCATTTAACCAGTTTTTAACCCAGCAAAGAGTACACTTATCTAAGCCATGAGCTGCCAGCTTCTCCAGCAGAATGCTGTGGGAAACAGTCAAATGCTTTGCTAAAGTCCAGGTATAAAACATCTACTACTTTTCCCCCATCCACTAGATGGGTCACCTGGTCATAGAAGGAGATCAGGTCAGTTAAAAAGGACCTGCCCTTCATAAACCCATGCTGGCTGGGCCTGATTCCCCGATTCTCCTGCACTTGCTGTGTCATCACACCCAAGATGAACCGCTCGGTAATTTTTCCTGGTATCGAGGTCAGACTGACAGGCCTGTAGTTTGCTGAATCCTCCTTTCTGCCCTTCTTGTAGATGGGCATCACATTGGCAAGCCCCCAGTAATCCGGGACTTCCCCTGTTAACCAGGACTGTTAATAAATGATGAAGAGTGGCCTGGCAACCTCCTCTGCCAGCTCCCTCAGCACTCTTGGGTGTATCTCGTCTGGTCCTGTAGACTTGTGGGTGTCTAGTTGACTTAGCATGTCATTAACTTCTTCCTCCTGGATTATGAGGGGATTATTCTGCTCCTCATCCTTGTCCTCCAGGTCAGGGGATTGAATATCCTGAGGATAACTGGTCTGGCTGCTAAAGACTGAGGTAAAGAAGGTATTAAGTTTCTCAGTCTTTTCTTCGTCTTTGGTGGCGATGTTCCCTCCTGCATCCAGTAAGGGGTGGAGATTCTCCTTGGCTCCCTTTTTGTTGTTAATTTATAAAAACCTTTCTTATTATCTTTAACAGCAGTGGCCAGACTGATTTGCTAGTTGTGCTTTTGCCCTCCTAATATTTTTTCTATATAACCTAACTAAATCCCTGTACTCTTCTTGAGTAGCCTGACCCGATCCATCCAGAGATAGTAAACTCTCCTCTTTTTCCTCAGCCCCAGCAAAAGCTCCCTGCTCAGCCAGGCTGGTCATTTTCCCTGGCAGTTTGTCTTGTGACACATGGGGACGGCCTGCTTCTGCACCTCCAAGAGTTCTTTCTTGATGAACATCCAGCCTTCCTGTACCCCTTTGCCCTCCAGGATCGTCTCCCAAGGGACTCTCTCAACCAGTGACCTAAAATGCCTAAAGTCTTCCCTCCAGAAATCCATGGTAGCGGTTTTGCTGGCTCCCTTCCTTACTTTACCACGGATAGAAAACACTATCATCTCATGGTCAGTAAGCCCAAGACAGCCTCCAACCGTCACATCACCCACCAAAACTTCTCTGTTAGTAAATAGCAGGTCTAGTGGCGTACCTTCCCTGCTGGGTTCACTTATCTGAATTAAGAAGTTGTCTTCTACACACTCCAGGAACCTCCTAGACTGTTTCCTCTCTGCTGTATTTCCAGCAGATGTCTGGGAAGTTGAAGTCTCAAGGACAAGGGCTGGAGTTTTTGAAACTTCTGTCAGCTGCCTGTAGAATTCTTCATCAACCTCTTCATCCTGGCTGGGTGATCTGTGACAGAATCCCAACAGGACATCTGGCTCATTGGCTTTCCCCCTCATCCTTACCCATAACCATTCGACCATGCCATTGGAGTCAAGTTCCACACAATCAAAAAAACTCCCTAACATACAGAGCTACTCTGCCACCTCTTCTTCCTTGCCTATCCCTTCTGAAGAGTCTGTAGCCATTCATTGCAATGCTCCAGGCGTGAGAGTCGTTCCACCACCTTTCTGTGATGGCGATTATTCATAGCTGTCCTGCCACACGAATGACTTCCAGCTCCTCTTGTTTGTTGCTCATGCTGCGTGCATTGGTGTACATGCACTTGAGCTGGGCTATCGATTTCACCCCCAACACTGGCATATCATCCTTAGGTTTAGCTCCTGTGAGTGTGGCTCCATCCCCTTCCCCCTTCATGCCTAGTTTAATGTTTTTTCAATGAGCCCTGCCAACTCATGTACAAGAATTCTTTTTCCTCTTGGAGACAGGTGAACTGGCAGACTGAAGATCTGTCCCCAGCAGGCCTGGTGCTGTGTAAATGCTTCTGTGATCAAAGAAACCAAAATTCCACCTGTGGCACCATCCTCTGAGCCATGGACTGATCCCGTGTGCTTTCCTATTCCTTTCAGTGTACACTCCTGCCACTGAAGGAATTGACAAGAAACCTACTCATGCCCCTGATCCTTTTACCAGTCTTCCCAGTGCTTTGAAGTCTTTTGTAATTGCCCTTGGACTTCTGTCTTCAACTTCATCGCCTCCCACTTGGATAACTAGTAAAGGATAATAATCAGAGGGTTTTACTAGGAAGGGTTTTACTAGGAAGTTTCCTGGTAACACCTCTAATCCAGGCTCCAGGAAGACAGCAGACTTCCCTGTGGGGTGGGTCTGGATGGCATATGGGGCCTTCTGTTCCCCTCCGAAGGGAGTCCCCTATGATAATTATCCTTCTTATTATTTTTAATAGAAGTTCTAATGCATGGGGCAGGCTGAGTCACTCTAGATGACCCTATGGATGGTTCTTCTGCATTCTCATTTGGCTGTCCCTCAACTTGCAACGCCTCATACCTGTTGTGTAAGGGCAGCTGTGGAGGTGGGGGAGGCTGGGAGGGGATTCACCTGCCTCCCCAAGCAGGGACCTGCATCCACTGCCCCTCTTTTATTAGATGCCCTCCTTCTGCCTGGTGACTGGAGGGGAAAGGATCCTCTTCTTGTTGTTTAGCCTCAGCCTAGTGCCTTTGCTTGAGGGTATGGCTCCACCAATCTATTTTGTTTTCACAATCTCTGGTTCTTCTTAATGTTTCTACCTTCTCTTTCAACTCCACCACCTGGCTAAGCATGTCATTAATCTGATCACACTGCACACAGTGTCATCACCTTCCAGTGGTGCTAGTGCCAGGGTCAGGCACTCCCTGCAGCCAGAGACCTGCACTGCCACGTGTTTGAGTGGGAGCTCAGTTTGGGTTGCTACATCCTTCCTGGAAGTGGCTTTTGCATGTGTTCTGACCATGCTGGGCACTCTTCTGGGAGGGCAATACCCACGTGCTATATAATTGTGCCATGTTTTTGTTTGGCAGGGGAGGGTGGTGGTATTGTTTGGTTTTGGTTTTGTTAAATTTATGTTTTAATTTACTCATCCTTCTTAACATAGAGGCTGTCTGGCGACTGCCAGTGTTTGTATCCCACTACCACACTCTGCAGCCTGGCCCCTACGTTTAAATCTCCCGCAGCTTCCCAGCAATGCCCCCCGGCTACGTCATTCTCACGAGCACGCCCGCAAGAGTCGCAGACTCTGCCGCTCTTCGCCATCTCTCTGGGCTGTTGTTTTAATTAATTAATTAATTTTGTAGTGTTCTAGTGAAGTTCAATAGCTGACTAATGCTTTGGATAAAGGATACTTTTGTTAGAGACATGTTTTCTTTGAAATAAAAACATACCAGTGTTAAATATATTTTGAGACACTGACACCCTGGCCCTTGACCAACACTGTTGGCATAGTCAGACTGACGGCCTCCTTTCCCCTGGCACCCTACCCCTTGACTGACATTAGCAGAATAGGCAGCATGCCACCCACAGTATCAATGTGGGGTATGATCATCTCAAATCACAGTGCCATTGCTGGAGCCAAGGGGTGTTGTGGCTCTTAACTACATTCAAAAGGCATTTACATCACTGGGTGTTGCTGCTGGGTGACCCAGACACCAAGTGTCCACCAGAGCCATGGTATCATTTACGATGCCATGTTTGCTATCAGTGGTTGGGTGAGTCACCATAAAACAAAACAGTTTTGGTTTATAATATGTTGTCAGACTCTATCCCTGTTCGCAACACAGGCACTCAGCAGATAACCTGGCAAAAACCCACAGGGCAGCGTATTTGGCATTAGAAACACAGGTTCCCAGTGTGGCTTCTCCTGTTCCCATTTGATTTCCAGCTGCCACATCCATCTCATCACTGAAGAGCTGTAGCCTCTCTTCCTAAATGGTAGCTGCAGTAAAACTAGTAAGACTGGGACATATTTGCTCTGTTTGATACCCTTCTTTACCTCCTGGCAGCAGCATTCCTCATATTTGCTGTGTGAAGAATCAAGGGAAGGGAAGGGAAGGGAAGGGAAGGGAAGGGAAGGGAAGGGAAGGGAAGGGAAGGGAAGGGAAGGGAAGGGA
>JANHFX010005931.1:0-12882 GCA_027560015.1 Chloroceryle amazona | reverse complement strand
GAAAGAAAGAAAGAAAGAAAGAAAGAAAGAAAGAAAGAAAGAAAGAAAGAAAGAAAGAAAGAAAGAAAGAAAGACTTGTTCACAAGCATTAACTGATGCCAAAGAAAGCTGCCTAGAATAATCCCTGTGCTTCAAAGTGTAAGAATGACAGCCACCAAGATTTGTCACTGCTGTGGGGTTTACTGGGGGATGCATCCTCTCGAAGCCTCTGGAAGTGCATGTCCTTCAGAGGTTATGTGCATGGCTGCTCAGGCTTCAAAACATGGGTGCCCCTCATGCTCCATTGTTCGACGACTTTCAAAAGGGTGTTTGGATTCTATCAGCTCCTTGGTCTTTGGAAAAGTTTGCAGCATCCAAGTTCAACTCAAATGTAACAAAGGTCCCCTTACCTGAAAATTCTGGTTTTCTTTTTCTTTCTTTCCCAGCAGCCCAGTTTCTGGAATTCATTTATTTGATGGTTATTTTCTACAATATGTTAAACAATTCAAGGAATTAATTTCTCTCCATCATTTCAGTTTAAATCATAAAAGCTTGTGGTCAGTTTAGTCAAGAAGGACTGTTACTCTATCTGCTCTTTACCAAGTGTATCTTCACTGTTTTCTCATTTGGAGTCCTCTATTTGGGGTGTTTGAGCTCTGCTGTTTTCAAGTAAAGGATTGAATTTTCACCATGAACATTTTGTCCTGATTTCTTTAAAATGAAGAAACATAACAAGGCGTCCATTACCAGAAGCTGTTTGTCAAATAAAAAATGTACATTTAGCTTAATAATCAGGTTTAACTCAAGCTCCAGTCGGTTGGAGGAGAACAATGTTCCATTAACAAATGCAGCACAGAGGGGTTTGCTGTTCTCTGCTTTTTTCTTAAATATTTTAATCTCTGAGGTAAAGCTTTACATAAACCTTGTAAAGGAAAAACTTCTGAAGGCTCTGAATTTCTATCCTGCTAAGCACAGAAAGTGCTGATGACTCACTGCAAAGCTTTTCCAAACTTATCTGAACACATCTGATGTGGGATTTGGGTTAGGGATGCATAGGCACAAGCACACTCAAAGTATATTCTGGAGTTTCTGGCTGCAGTCTAGCTGGAACGATCTTAAAGCAACTTTCCTTGGGGCTGCCTAGAGTTGCATCAGGCAGAAACAAGCATGTAGATTTGCAAACGTTAAAAAACCCTAACACTAAAGCCAAGCCACTTCAAACATTCAGTGTCTTAAGGTTTGGCTCATTTCTCTTTCTAGTGATGAGCCATAATTGTACCAGAGCATAGAGCTTCCAGCTCAGTTGCAAAACCTGCCCATGATGCAGTGGGAATGAGGTTGGAGGGTTTTGGCCTCATTTGCCTGCACCTTCACTGCTCCCCCCAGGAAACTGATGCTTCAGTGCCGCCTCGTGGCTTCCTTTTCCACAGAGAGGGGTCATCCCAACAAGATATGGTGCCACTGCTACCTTGTGCTTTCTCTGTGCTATTGAACAACTATTCTGTTCTTTTAATATAAACACAGACCTCTGGGAATTCGCCTGTGATTACAGACAGTGCTTAGATCTGACAAACAGCTCAGACAAATCTCTGCAGTGCACCTGGTGTCCAGGATGGGGCTAAGCAGCTGCCCCCGGGAAGCCCCGCTTTGAGATAGTAGAGTACATGTGGTCCTCGGCCTTCCCTTCTCCTCACCAGCTACAGCACCTTCCCTGGGGTTCCAGCAGGCACCTCCATTCACTCAGGACTGATCTGTCTGCTAAGAACAGGTTTAGTAGTAACTGGAAAAGCGCACGTGGTCTCACACAGACCCTGCTATCTTTGGGAAAGCCTAGGGTAGAATTGCTCCATCTTGGGCCGCTTGGCTGGGCATGGGGAAGGAGAGGGGGACACACATGAGTTTCAGCCTTTGAGGAGTAGTATGTTGACTTTAGGTCAAAGATGCTTCAGTTCTCTAAAACTCCTTTCCTAAACTGGAATTGAATTCAGACTTCTGAGCATTTCAAACTGTTTGAGTCTTTGCCCTACTTGGCTTCTACTTCTGTACTGAGCTCCAGGTACTGGGCAGGGCAACTCAAACTACCCAGACTCCCACTACAAATCCAGGAAATAGTGAACATTTCAGGTAAAAAAGGAAGAAGGGTCAGAAATAATGTTATTCAGACTAAGGGGAACTTGTTAAAGAGGAACCAGAGAGGTGGTAGATGCCTCACCCTGGAAACAAACATCCTAAATGTTTAACCATGACTGCGATGTCATTACGTGTATTGCAACTTGCCTTTTTAAAAGGAGCACAAAAATTCCTCTTCGGCAATGTCTGCTAGGAAGATGAGTTTGAGAAAAGCAGCTGCCACAAGCATTTTTAGGAACTTAGTTGCCTGTTCTGGCATCCAATCCAAAGTCTTGATATAATTTTTTGTAATTTGTCACGGTTATAATTAGATTTAAACTTGTGATGAAGATCTGCAAAGCTGAGGTGAGGAAATTGTAGCTGGGACTACAGCTTTGCTGGGTATCCCATCCCAAATCCTCCCAGGGACCTTGCCTATGAACTGACTTTCCCCGTGATAAAAATAAATTACAAAGGTCTAGAACATGGAAGTCACTAAAATGCCAAGGTTTTCTTTTCCTGTTTGCTACTTAACAGATTCCTTCTATCATGCAATGCAGATACGTCTTGATTTCAGATCCCAGGATGTTAAAAAATATCCTTCACCTCCTTTCCTAATCACCCATCTGCCCCCAAACTCCACATGTACACTGTATTTGAAGCTGTAAATTTCTGCAGAACTCATTTCCTGCAAACTCAGTCAGACTCTACCATGTGAAACTTGCCTAAAACTGAAGTGGGTGTTTTATGTCAACATGTTTACACATCAAACAAAACTGAAATGCTACCTTACTTTGGCAATACATTCCAACTCAATTTACCAGGGAATTGTCATAGGGAAACATCACAGCACAACCTCTACACAAATGTATTTTTTCCTTCAGAGGCATCTTTGAGATTGAGTATTCCTCTGGGCAATAGTATTGCTGGATATGCTTGGTATCTAAAAAGATGTGTCTTCTCAAATAGAAATAAATTAATTTGGTTATTTAGCCATGCATTTCTCTTACAATGGCAGATACAACAGAATGGTCTTCTCTGTGTTACCATTAGACAAAGAACACCTCTCTGTGGTTTACCGTGACTGTTAAAAAAGTACATTTTATGTATGACAAAGCACCATGTAATGATATTAACAATGCAAAATATACTGGAGAAGATTAAAAAGGCACAAAAATTTGTTTTCTGCTTTCTTCCAGTTATGGTGTCTTTTCTTTGTTTAGTTACTTTGCCAGCATTTAAAAATGCCACCTCTGTCAGAGACCTTTCTGCAGGTAACATGAAATAAGCCATTCTATCAACCTCATCACAGTAATTTCTGTCCCTGGAAGGTGTCCCAAAACAGTGTGCTAGGGCTACTCATGGAGTTCCTGGGTGAAAAATATCAAATAAAAATATCAAAACTCCTCTGACTTCTCTTTGTGTTAATCCTGCTGCTTCTAAACACTGTGAATGAGGAATCTTGGTTTACATCATTCTTGGCAATATGAAAGAGAGGAGGCTGCAGAGAGCACTATCTTGGGACTTACTTGCTTCTGTCAGTTTATGTCACAACATTACACTATTTTAACGAGGGGGTGTTACATTTCATGTCTGCCTATGATAACTAGATTAAAACAAATGGAAAAAGACATGAAAGCCAGCAAATTCTAAAGATTAGACATTTTTATGGCTCATGAGACCACTCTATTAAATTAGAAAAGATAACCTATTAAATTAGAAGAGATAACCTATTAAATTAGAAAAGATTCTAAAGTTGTTGTACCACTGAAAGGAAGATCCTACTTTGAATAAAGGATACAGAAAAATAATTTCCACTAAATCATCTGTAAGTTTTTGCTTCATTCTGTATTTCATGATTTAGTTTACCCGCAGCAATATTAATTTCTTGATAGGCAAGGAAATTTACTCCTCATCTGGGCAAATAAAGTCAAGGAAATTTACTCCTCATCTGGTCAAATAAAGTCACACGTGTATGTATTTACTCATTATGTTTTTCTGTTGCTAAATGAGCTATTCAGCACTTTTCAAATAACCCAATTCACATACTTTAAGTTCATTTATTGTTATATTTGCTTTATAAATCTGCTACCTGTACACTATTTGTTTATGGAAAACTGTGGGGGATTTTAATATAAACAAGACGTGACTCTAATCTTTCATTCTTTTTTTCTTTTTGTCACATAACAATCACAACTTCCAATGAAGTTCTGAAGCTAGGCTGCATCAAATAAACAAGTCATTCAATACAGAGTAAATTTTACACTATCTGTAAGAGTATGAGTTTGTACCAGTCTCTGTTTACAGTGTTTTCCTCTGCTTCTTATCCTCATTTTCATATATATTTGCCTTGCTGAGGTTTTTAGGGTCCCAGTTCTGATCTGAAAGTACACATGTAGTCTGAGTCAAATCAGTGAGGTCTCATCCTTAGGGTTAATCATGCATAAAGATATTTATGGTTTTTGTGCATTGAGGAGCAGGTTTTGTGTTTGGTTTTGTATTTATTTTCCAAAGAGTTATGAAAACATATCAAATTGTGTATAATAAACACATAGATTGAAAACATATCAAATTGTGTATAATAAACACATAGATAGATGATAGATAGATAGATAGATAGATAGATAGATAAAACAACTGGCAGTATAAGGTTCACATCTCCAGAGAAAGCCTCTTACGTGGGTTTCTTTGGCCATGGGAAATAAGAAATGGAAGATCTTGGGAACTACAGACGTTTGCTAATATTTCTGCTGAGAATCTGATTTACAAAAATGTATCTTTCTCCAAGCAGCTGCCTAGGTAATAGGAAATATCAGTTTGTTACTTACTTCAGAATACATTAGGCATAAGTCTGTTCTCAAACAAGTGCAACTCCAGAGTGCAGAATCAACCACATTTCCAATATCCAGTGTATCAAGTGATTTAGAGTATTTTTTAGAGTTATGTATATTTGACAGGATTAGATCTTTGCCAAGAGCAACACAAATATCCCTGAATGCCTCGGACTGACATTTTCACTAAACACATTTTTCTGCTTAACATGCATACCTTCACCATCATGCTTCACCCACTAAAGAAGTAAGGTCTTCCAAAAGGTTCAGCTACAGAACTTTTATGTAAATAAAAGTTGTTAATTTCTTTTAAATAACATAAGAGTGCCCATTTACTACACAGAAGCAATTTGCTTTGAATTTGCATACATGGTAATGTAAAAATTGTATATTATTTTCCTGACATCTCCTCGTGCTTTTGAAATTAATTCGGGAGGCAGCAAGAAAAGAAGCAATTTCATTGCATTTGTTTCCTGTTTATAAAAATCTCCGAGTCTTCTCGTGTGGATTGTGCATTTTGTCTACCGTGTTATCCCAGGGCATCCTCAACTTCAGCTTTGGCACAGTTCCAGAGCTGGTCAGGTACCTTTAAGAGCTTGAGGAAGGTGAAGAGGACAGGGAGGCAGCAGACGGGCAGCAGGCAAGGGTCTTGATTAGATAAAATCAGTGCATACCTGAACTGGAGTTCTGCTTTAATTATATCCCACACTATATATAGTAGCCACTCCTTTCTAAACAAAATCTCATGTTCAACATGGACAGACTTGTATGAGAGATAAGTTCTCCATTCATTTTACTGGAGAATAATACAGAAGAATATATCTCTAAGTTTAAGTAATAAAATCCATTCCTCATTTTCTAGTCTGTTATGTTTTATGATTTATGTAAATGATGATACCCAGAACTGCAGGTGCTAGCAGTCTTCTCGGAGACAAATGCAAGTTACAGACTTTCTCTGGCTTGGCAGCCTGCATTCACAATGTTTCATTTAAGGTTTTCTATTATGCTTGTAATATTAAATAAATAACATATGCTAATATTAATGTAAGTTGATATTTAAATATGCTTCTCTATTATTAGCATCTTTTCTCTCTGCTGAAAAATGTAATTTGGTCAGCGATTCCAAGAGAAACTGATAGAAAATTTATTACAAATGGTTGGGTTTTTAATTTTATTGGTAAAAAAGTCATGCAGAAGCAAACCTGGCCGAGGGATAAGTACAAGAAAGACTCTTTTCCTACATCTTTGTGTTGTTTATGTTGATGAATATGATTATAATTCCTTTTATTCTGCTAGATGCTTGCATTTACCAGTCACATATTCGTTAGCATGTTCAAGCCTCACAGTTTGACTGCTGCCTTATCACTCTAGCATCAACTCCTTCCTGCTGCACCACTGCACTGAACCTTGACCTGCAGAGATTAACTCACCCTAGAGAAAAGGGTAAAGGGCAGTTCAGTCTCCCAGCCCTTTTGATCTAATCTTTTCTTCTCAGCCTTTCAGGGTGATTACCAAAAAAATGTAAAGTCTGCTAGTACTTTAGTGATTATTCTGTATGCTACGCTTGTTCTTTCCTCCTTAAAAAAGACTATTTAAATGATGCCTTCTGGAATGTAGTATTATCAGACTGCAATAGATGGCATGATACTAGAAGATAGTCAGCTGTTAAATGAAAACATTTGTTAAACTGATGACAAAACTATGAGAGCATTACTGTACATTCTGAACATACATAGCTGAGAGACACTAGCATGACTGTGAACTTTAAATTGTATGTAAAATCAAGGAATAATGCAATAAAACTGCCTCAAGAGAATTGTGAAGGTCAATAAATGACTTTTCATTTCTCTGCCTTGTAGCTGATATTGCCATCCGTTCAGGTGCCAGTCTTTCCCTTCTGGCACACACTTCGATGTTTGCACGTAGTAAATGAAAGGATCATATTTACCACAGCAGTGGCAAAGATTTCCAGGTAACACTTTTGCCTCAAACTGCACAACGTAAGAGAATAGCACAAATGTAAACAGGATCTAAGACTCTTTAGATTCCAATTTTATATTAGAAAGATAAACTGGACTTTGCAGTTCTGAATGCCTTTTAAAGAGATACGGTGGATCCTGTCTAGATGCATCTACCTAAGCGTGGCTATACCTCCCTGATTTACAGGGAAATAAAACTAAACCCTGACTGATGGAGCATGAGCAAAAGTTTCTGCAGTTTTCTCACTTCTCTGGATCCTCAGATTGGAATTTTTCCACATTGTGTTCACCAAAAGGATAGGTTTACCCCTTTTTTTCATTTGCTACTAGGCTTACAAGTATGCAAAAAGCAGGTTTTATTCCTTAAGAGGTACACGGGTGCCAATAGGTTATATGGTCATACAGGAAATCAACAGCAAAGTCCAACACAATGCCTACAAGACCCAACCCCCTGTATGTCGCACTAAGAACCCCCTATTTGAACCACGATCTCACTTCTGTGCAGTTTCCTAAACAGTGAAACAGAAGATGCTCCCTAGCTCATCTATATTCCAATGCATGTTTATCTTTTCTGGAGATCCTCCTCCAAAACCTGACAGAATATTACTCAGTGCTGTCCTAGCCTGATACCTGCACATGCAGTTCACCTTTGCACCCGCTTCTGTTCAACTATTCTCATTTAATTTTCACCTAGTTCTTTAGGTGGGAACTATCAACAGATTGTAAGTTGCAAAGCATGGAAAAAAACCTTTCACCCACTTGCCCTTTTAAAATCCAGGTTGTGAATTTATTATCTGAGTCTGACCTTGATAAAATCCACACAGTTGTGAACCACAGCAGCAAATGGAGATGAATACCTCCCAGGTGCTCAGTTGACATCTCCCATGTCATAAACAGCAGTGTTTATCACGTGTGTTAACCTACATTGCATTTTATCCAACAGTATAATTATGCATCAGCAAAACACACATTTCTAGGAGGTTTGGGGGCCTTTAAGTGTTTGCCAATTAATTACAATCTGCATGTACCATACTGTGCACTGAATTCAAACATCTGCTCTGTGTTCTAGGTGTTCTGGAAATCATGCCTTTTTAGTTTGCATTTTCACCTCCCTAAGCAAAAGTAATGCCATGCCAGGACTCACACGCTTCCCAGACTTGGGCATCCAGCTTTCTGTGAGGACAAATGTACATACATCCTCAGTGTCTGGGTGTGGGAGCTGAACCTTTTGTTGGACACACACTTTCCTTTAAAAAGGCTCTGAACCAGCTGGCTTGACAAAGCTAATTGTTAAGTTTCCACTTCACAAATAAAACATTTTGCATTTTCCCTTAGCTACAGTCTTGTCCAGTGCCTAGATGTGAATAGTTGTTATAATAAGCCATTATTTCTGCAGAGACTATTTGAAGTTTATCTTGTGCAGAACATCAGAATAGAGGGCTGCATGTGCTTTGTTTTAACAAAGCTTTTAGGTTGCTCAGTGAACTGTGATCTTTAAAGAAGCTTGACTTTGATAGCTTTATGTCCTAGTGGATTTTCATCACTGCTAAGCAAGGATCCCATTACTGTTTAAATATCTGTGTTAATGAATTATAAGAGATATGAGATGACATGGCTGTGTTGCACCCTTTTTTTCTTTCTCATGTTCAAAGCTCAGTCTTTCCTTCTCCTGAAGCCCCTCTGCAACAACAAAGCCTTTGGAACTCCAAAAGGATACCCTAATGTCCCAATCCCTCAGGTTCACCCCCATCGTTAGAGGACTCAGCCTCTGGACAACAGCAAAAGCAGTTTGTACTTGCATTTGCAAAATGTACTATTGTGGGTTTTTTTCCAAGCTGTCAATTTCTTAAATGCAACTGGACTTTCAAAGAGCTGAATTTGCTACAAGGCAGCATGATGAGTTGGATTCTGGACTTGCCTTGGTGTCTGACCAGGCTTGTCATGGCCTTTTATTTGTTTGTCTATAAAGGGCTATAAAGGTTGGAAATTCGTACCATGCAATACCAGGGGCAGGTGTGTGTGTGTGTGAAGGGGAGTGAGATGGATGTAAATCACCACAGGCCATACTTGAAATGCAGATTTAAGAACAAAAGCAAAAAGAACATGAAAAAAAAATCGGTAAAAAAAAAGCCACCAAAACATGAGGTTCTTTTTGGTTTTATGGGGGTCATTTAGGGTGTAAAAGGAAACTTGCAAAGATTGTAGCACTCATCACAGTGAGTTCTCTGAGCTTTGTGAAACGGGCTTTTTTCACTGATGAAAACCTGCTGTTCTGATCATTGTCATGTAAAGGGCTCCATCCTGTTTAAACACAGTTGTTATCAAAACCACAGGCCTAAGATGGAATTCTGTAGTGCCTAGAGAAGCCTGTACTGGCAGGGTCCAGGCAGGGCTCTCCACTCTTTCCAGCCTGCAAAGGGAGCAGGACACCAGATGCTGGGACATGGGTTCTCTAGTGTTCAGCAAAAGGGAAATCAGCACATCCAGCCACAACCAAGACATTATGATTTCAGAAGATAACTTCACATTTTTACCTCATAGTTTGGTGATCTGCAGTATAAGAGAGGACTTCTAACAGATCCACTTCCAAGAAGCCTATTCTCAAAACACTTCAATGAGCAAAACAATGCTGAAAGAGTGTTTTCAAAACAGTGAGCCCAGAGTCCTTTCCAGAATAATCTAATACAGCAACTTTCTGACAGTCGTATCCTGGTTGTCAAATTCAGCTTCAAACTACAATATACTATAGAGTTGCAGTAGACTGTTATCAGCTAACCTACCCATGCCTTGCTCAATCACTCTTCACTAAATTTAATTTACTTTGGATACATTTATTAAACAAAATCATCTCAGGTGCAAACACTCCAGCCTTAGTGAGTCATGACACACCAGTGCTAGCCAGGGAAGGGGAAGAGATTTGAGAGTGAAAAGTTGGTTAGAACGAGGGTCTAAATTCAAACACAAGCCTGAAGAAAAATGACAAATTCAGCAGAACAAAAAGAAATAGTTAGACTACATTACTGCAAGCTCAGGTCACCTAATTTTTCTATCACTTGGCTAAGCAGCATGGCTTTCTCTCTAATGGAATAGTAATCTGGTTTAGTTGTAATTAGCAAAAGCACTCTTCACTTAAATAACAAGAGTTGAAGATAACACTCAAAAAGGCTTGCATTTGTCCTTCTAATTACAGAACTGAACTTGCACAGCTCTCCTTGATGGCAGCTGTAACTACTATTCAACAAGTTTTAAATGAAACCATTAGCAGGCAACACAAGCATGCCATCACCCATGGGCACTCTCACAGGTACGGCCTGAAGGTCACGTAGAACATCAGGTTTGGTTTTTTAATCCCTATCTCAGTGGGCTTGTAACTTGTTGGCTGCCCCAGCAGCAGAGCTAGTTGGGGCTGTACCTCATTGTGAAAGCCGTCAGCGCTGCCCAGCCAAGCCTGAGGAGTCCTGGACACCGGATCATTTTCTAAATTGCAAGAGCCCAGCACAGGCTCTTTGCCCCCTTTTTTGTTGTTGTTTTTTCTTTCTAATGCGAGCATACCAAATGCTCTCTTAAGAATGATGAGATTTTTATGGCTTAAAATAACTATGCAATTAGTCTCTGGAGCTTAATACATCTTATTTAATAATACCTTACTCCTTGCCTTCTGGTCACAATGTGTCTACAATGATCGCCTCATGAGAGAGTGCTGTGGGCATTAATTTTACACATTATATAACCTACATTACTCTCAGCAGTGTCCCATGAAATTAACTGCCTGGGTAGTTGCAATATTGCATGGAGTCATTAAAGTTCAATTTAAATCAGTTCAAAAACACATAGCTCTAATGAGAGAAGGGGAATATTTGTTCTAAAACCTGCAGTCTGTGAAGAAATTGTCAACTACTCCCATGTCTTGGTGTCCAGTAAAAGGTAATTTTGTCTCTTTGAACACTAATGCTCACCGATAACCTTGGAAGATTCAAATCCAGACTGTGTACCATGTTTCAGATACATTCCTGCAGACACTCTTCAACACTGTAGTCCAGAAGGTACTGAACAGTGTATTACCATTCTTTATGTACCTTTCTGTGTCTGGATACCACAGGTACAAGCAATGGTGAAAAACCACTACATGTTCAGAGTTTCAATCCCACTAATTTTTTTTTGTTACATGTATTAAAAATTCAGAAGAAACTATGGCTTATTGCCAGGTTTCTGCCACTTAAAGATCAGTGGCAAGAATCACAGGGAGGAAAAGAGGGAGGAAGGAAGAACTGTGCTATGGATCAGAATAGAATAATTTCTTTGTTTAATATTCCTACTGGCAAGTAATTGCTGATGACTAGAAATATTTCTGCAAAGGGAAATTTCATTTAAAATGTCCCCACATCAAGCATGAGCAACTTTGCTCAAATATATATTCACTAGCTCATAGGTAATGGATTTTAGTAATGGATAAGTATTTCTTTTGGCACACGCACCTTTTAATCGTATGAGTTTGAAAATACCTGAATCTGCTACCTGAAGCACTGCTCATGGCACACGAGTGTGTGTAGTGAGGGAGACTCAGTTCTCGTTCCAAAGTCCGTGGCTCAGGCCCATGTGTGCTGAAGATGAAGGAGTGAGGTAAGAGCAGAACAACAAATAAAATTCCCATAAAAGTTTATGACATACTCTGTTCATACTTTGGTTCATTATAGCCAAAACCTGTTCCTTGGGTCATGTAGTACTTGTACATTTACACATCTCACTTTTCCCTCCTCCCTCTCTAGAAATGCTCTGATATGTGTAATGAAAGATATGCAGCAATTTTAAGAGGGATGAGAGTTTTGCCCATGAAAAAGGCAAAATTTTACATCACAGTGTTTATAAAACATTAGTTATCTTAACTTTTCCTACTGGTGAAAAGTCTGATCCAATCCGATCCAATCCAGTTCATTGATAAATGCTCTGATTGTTAGAAAATACTGAACTGAGTCAAATATAGAAGGCAACGTGAAGCTGGGTGATCCTGGGGACTCATGGATCAATACAAATGATTTTTGATCCACTATGTTACAGCTGGAAGTATTTCATGGCTATCTGTGATGTGGTGTCTCAGTCTACATGTTACTCACTCTCAGGTAAACACTGGTACAGAATTCATACTGAGTACCCAACACGGCTGGTTAAAACCTATCCTAGGCATGGCAGTGCCAGGCTGAAGTCACCACTGTTATCTTACCCTTACACCCCAGTAACATCTGTGACGCATTACCTAGCATAGAGCACATTTGGGTGGAGGGTTTTTTCCCTCTTGAAGCAATGTTAAGACAGAACATGATTGCAAAAAATGGCTTGTGAGATACACTCCTAGGTTACCCTAAGACAAAAGGATAGGAGATATATTTAGCTTCTGGTTCTCGAGTCTTAGGGAAGTCACAGCAGAAGTGTTACAGTGATAACAATTTGACTGTGCAGGGAAAGCTGGAGTGGTACCTCTCTCAAGAGTTTTAGAAGTTCCATCCAGGAAATCCCTACTCTCTGTGACAAAACATCACCACTCACAGAACTACAAAGATTTCCAATATAGTCACGGATATCCTATATGAAGATATCCTGTGGAAGCAGGATGAGCCTGGAAGAAACAGTGTGAATATTCAGTCTGTGTGACTTTACCTTGGAGTCACCAAATACTGCAGTTCAGAGAATATTTCTAACAGGCTACAATAGGTACTCAGCAGCATGGTATTTAGGGAATGATCTAATTCATCTGCATGCAATACAGAACATCTCTTCCAGAATAACAGTGCCTAGAAACCAATGCTACTTACAATTACCTTCACAAGGAGTATATCTTTAAAAAGCATTTAACCCCCCCCACAGGCACATATGAAATAGAACATATGTAGATCCAAGCTACTCAGTTGCAACGGTTGAATTAATCTGAAAACATGGTATTCCTGGCTTTGTAAAAATAAAAACTGACATTTAACTATCCCTCCCTTGTT